>JAGXJF010000890.1:0-195300 GCA_019208055.1 Stipa capillata
TCAAGTATTCAATAACAGTAAATAGAAAAGAAATACAACCAAGGGAAGAAAGAAAATAAGAAAAAGGTCCTACTCCACTTACCTGCCGTGGGACCCACCCAGCAGCCCCCTTTTTCCCTCCTCTTCCCTTTCTTTTCTCCCCCACCGCAGCTTCCCCTTCTTCCCCACGTAGCACAGCAGCAAGCATTCCCCCATTTTCTTTCTTCCCCTCTATTCTCCACAGCAACCATCATCTTCTTTCCCTCCAAAATCCCACCAAGAATCAAGAATTGGCTCATGCATGTCATACCCTGGAATTCCCCATCCCCTAATCTTTCAATCCACCCAATAAGTTCTTACATGCATGAAGAATTGGGCATCCTGCCATGGGTGAGACCAGCGCTGCCCTCCTCCTGCCGCGCCTCCCCGCGCCAAGCCCTCCGACCAGTGCGCCGCCCAGCGCCCTGCCGCGCTCCCCCTCTGCCGCGCGCCCAGCTCTCCCTCTGCCGCGCCACCCCATCCCCTGCAGCGCCGCCCCTTCCCTCTGCCCTGCCCTGCCGCGGCAGGAAATGCCACCACGGCTGCTGCTCGCCTCCAGCACAAGCACAGGCCGCCTCTCCCCTTGTTCCCCCTTGCCGTGTGCTGCTATACTGCTGTACTGCTGCTGCTGTGGTGTCCAATCGGGAGGATGAGCTCAGCCAGGATGGAGAGAAGGAAGAAAGGGGAAGCAATAGGGAAGCCAGGGCCAAGAAACTTGGAGTAGCTTGGAGCAGCTACGAAGAAAGAAAGCAGAAAGGATTAGAGATGAAGAGATAGGGGATTTTTGTGGTTTTGGTTGGGATCCTCTCAAATTGGAGATGCATGCTGCAAGGTATACCTCGGTAGTCCCTAGATAAGTGTGGATTTGAAGAAATTTTGAGTTTTGAAAATTGAGAATTAGTTGCATGTTTGAAATTAGGACAGTGAGATTGATCTGAAAATTGCAACCAAACCGTGTCAAATCCCAAGTGATCCAATGAAAGAAGTTGTGGGTTTTGTCCTAAGCTTTCCAATGCCACTGGAATTGCTCCAATCGGAGTTACACTCTAAAAGTTATGCTCGAAATACTGCTGCAGCTAGGAGTGTTCTTCCAGGGTTGAAATATGTCGAGTTCATTCTAATTCTAGGATTAAACTGTTGGGAATCTGGTGCCACCCCCAAAATATGGAAGATAGGTATCGTCGATAGCTTTCTAACGCCACTGAGTTTGCTCCCATTAGATTTGCGGATCAAAAGTTATGGGTAAAATACTGCTGCTGGTATGTTGATTTTCGAGGGCTGCGAGCTGAGGTTCTGAATACTAGTTGGAAAACATGCTTGGTTGATATATGCTAAACCTGACCAATGATCTATCTAGTGACCCAAGTATTCCATAATTATTAGGTTGGCTCAATAGTAAGAAAATACGTAGGTTCGGAGGTAATACACATATGCTTTAGCTGAGGTTTTTATTACCCTGGTATCCTATTTGAGTAAGTGGTAGCTGGGTAGTCTAGGTTTTTAGGCATAGTATGGCAGTCAGTGCTATACCTTAACCATTCAACTAAGTGAAATATTCCAGAACCAACATAACTAACGCTTGGTTTAGTCGCAACTTAAATGACTAATCATCAGTGGATAAAGATTAACGACTAATCTAACATTCCTCACCACCATATTAAAGAGGGATCGGCCAACTGCCATAAATTGGGTTCTTGCTGAACCCACTCTTCCAATTCAATTGTGGACAATTCCAAACTAAGTTGACAATCCGATTGCTTATTGATTAACTAATGTGTATAAGTAACAATGAACCCACTTGTTGTTCTTAGATAATGTAATACGTTGGAAAAGAGATATACAATACCCTGTTCCTTACTGAGAAGAAGACAGGAAATGCTAAAGTTGATTAAACTTGTAGAACTCGTAGAAAACATTAACGACCTTCCAAGTACATGTATATTAGAGAATCTAGCTTAACAGTAAAGGTTAAGATGCACGATGTCATAATTCACCAACGGGCTAGCAGAGAATCGCGTCATCAAGGTCTCACATACTACCGCTGTAAATAACTTTAAAGGCTACAAACCACCCTTGAGTTTAACGGTGACCAATTCAAAAACACTATAACATGATAGATCCCTACGATTTGGAACCACTAAATTTCCAGTAGTGACACATGCATGATAGGTTACAAGTTGCTAGCCTTTTATCGTCGTACCCCGTTAAACCCTAACTCGACAGTGCATAACTAATTGCTCGTAACTCCGATTTAAATGATTCCAAATGTGTTAGTCAAATAGTTCAGAGCATGTCTAAGTTATGCATATTTACGTACATATCATCCCAACATGAGTCATCACCTTAAACCCTAATTCGAAGTTAAAAGAATCTGCCATGCATGTAAACTTAAGACACCATTTAATCCTAACGTCGGTACATTGTTAGAAAGATATTCCTTGCATCAACCCTCATGCATACATGCTGGATTCATGGATTTCATTATCGCTCATTTTCGATATTCAACTTGCTTGCACTAGACTACGAAGAGGGAGACCTGCAGGCCCACGACCAGACGCAAGAACAGGAACAGTTCTACGAAGGCAAGCAGAGCTTGTTGCATCCCTATTATGTGTTTAGTACTTGCTTATTCTATTCATGTGTTGATGTTTCTATCATCATTCGTAGTTGTCGTTAATTTCGATTAAACTAGCATGTTAGGATGTGTTGTATTGTGTGCCTAGTGATGGTTGAAATTAATTGATGAGCTAAATATTTGAACCTAAGGTGAGATGTGAGAGCCGAAGGAAAAAGGGTCAGCTGGATAAAGTTGGTATCACTGGAGGAGCATGTTGCGACCAGGTGTATGGGAGTATTGTCGCGATACCAACCTTGAGGTAACTCCAGCGTGACTACTTCCCTTGTCACCACGTGGACGTTGCCGAGATCAACGCTAGGGTATGTCGGATGGTAAAGGCCGCTTGGAGCTTTGCAACCTCCAAGGGATAATGCTCTCGAATATCGCTAGTGGTTGTATCGTCGGAACGGTCCGAGAGATTGAATGAACTAGGTGTTGATGATTGAGATTGGGATTAATCTAGGGGCTGTACCCTAAGTGATTGAAAATGATGCAAGTAAATGTGTTAGTAATTGATGTTGATTGGTTGGTTGCCTGAGTAGTATATTAACTAGTTTGTCCTCCCTCCATGTTAATTATGCTTTGTTTTCATAATTAAGTATATTGTTACTCTGAGAAGCATTCATGTTTAATTGTTGTTGCACTAGTATGAGTAGGACATTTAATCAAGCACGGATAAGTCTTGCGAGTACATTCGTACTCACCCAGGTTATCCCTGGAGCTTGCAGGTGAGCCGGTGGTCGAAGAGTTTTTCGACGATGTTTGACGTGTCTGGTTTCCTCGGTTGTGTTCGATGGATGGGATAGTTAGTGTTTTGTTCAGCGATCACTATGTCGCTGTGGGACTATTATTTTGCTTCCGCTGTTGTTAAGTTTCTCCGTACTCGGATATGTTTCCGGTGATAACCGACTGATGTAATATGTAGTCCCTTCGTGGACTGTTATTATTAATACCGTAATGTAGAGCCTTGTGATGATATCCGAGTTGTTGATCCAGGCTGCCCCTGCACAATGCGTGAATGGTATGAAGTGTATGGGTATGCCGTGAAAGATCGAGGCCGTACCATTTTCTACTAAGTCGAGCAGGAGTTGGTTGAGTGACCCGCTGGCTGAGATGCTGTGCCGGCCAGGCAGGGTGTGGGCGTTCTACCGGGCTTTCGAGCGACCCACTAGCTTCCGAGCTAGGTTAGGGTGTGGGTAGAATTGCCGGGCTCCTCCGACCTTGCTTGTCGTGGTAGGATTCGGGAACGACTCTGACTTTTCACCGGATTATGGAATCGTATGTGATTTTGGGAAGATTGGTCGCTTCCGGCCGGCTCGCACCTGGCGGGTGCCGGATCGTTCTACCTTGGTGCGTACGGCGCAGGTACCGTGCCACCGGGCGGACGACTCCTTCGGTCCTTGGCGACTTCGCGTTCCCCTAATCATATGCAATTCCGGGTCCGTGACAGCTTGGTATCAGAGCCGAGCTGACCGTAGGAAACCAATTGCAAGTGGTCGTTAGATAGGAGCTTCCGCTGCGCCTCGCCGATAGGCCAGCAAAACTATTTAAAAGTTAAACCCTATATTTAAAATTAATAAGTAAGGCTCCATTTATTCCTTATCTCTTCAGACTTAGAATCTTGATTTTCTCCTTATCCAACTCATTTCGATTTGCAAAAGTTTTATAAACTCTTATCCCATCTTGCCTTCCTATGCAAGATGCCTCTCGGATGTTTTAACCCTTGCTCTTGTGGTGGTGTAGCTGAGTCTTTCTCTTTTACATTCTCATCCCTCAATTCTGGTCTAAGTCCCTCAACTTTTATCATCTATGCTCTCAATCTTGTTTCCCTTCGTGTTCTGGTACTTCGACTTCTGATAGATGCCGCAGTAACCATTCCTTGTCATTATCAAGTCTTCGTCGTGCTGAAATTTGTAATCATCAAGAATACCTACCTTCTCAGCTAGGAGCCATCCCTAGGCTGTATGTATATTCAGCGCACTGATATCTTTCTACACATCCTTATTACTTACAGTTGTTCTGCTAGCTCAATTTCTGCTCTAAGCCCTAGAGTTGATGATCTTTCGCTTTTCCTCTCCCTTGTTAACACCTTATCTTGGTCAAGAGGACGACCAAGAGAATTCTATTTTGTCCACTCTCTTCCTATCTAACCTCAAAATCCTACCCATTGGAGGATGCTGAATTACTGGTCCTCCCTTTTGATCCTCGATTTAATTCTTGGATCAACTGATGAACCCTTTTCTCCTTCTTTTGGTGAACTAATTCCACTACTTCACTCCTTGGGTTCTATACCTCCTGGTGTAGGGTTTTCCTCCATGTTTTATCTTTCCTGGTGGACTCTCACACAGGAACAGTGTGTGCTGTCCAGAAGTTTCGGCAAGCCCAAATGTGCTTCTCGGTATCACGAACTAAGTTCTTCTTTCTAAAACTTGACTAGTGGAGTAAACCTTTTCATATGAACATTATGGCTGCTCAATTTTCTTGCATATGGTGTTGGAATGTCTCACTCGAAGGTGTTGATAATTTCAGCCATATGCAAGGATGGGTATGTTATTCATATGAAAAGTATTGACTCCTAGCTCTTGTGCCAATTGTCAAACGTGTATTTCCGTGGGATGATTGTCTTGATAGTACATATCACCATCTCCGTATCAACTCTTGCCTAAACACAAATGTGGAAAAACTACGTCTTATAGAATACGGATGTATCTCATCTTCCGTAACTAGTCTTAACAAATACCAAACAACTTGTTTCAGTAATCACATCTAACCTCAATATGAAGTTGTTAAGTGGTTTAGCCGTTTCCAAGTGATTCTTCGAACAAGTCTCTTCTACCTTTGTCTTATCGCAACTCTTGCCTATTATGACAAGAGGTCAGACAATAGTTTCCATCTTGAAAACTCCACATACAGGGCACTTCACGGGAAAAAGAGGGTCTGACAACCCACGACCCAAACGAGCGTGCCGTGGTTCAGCACCCATTAGCGGCACAACGGCGCAGAGAGAGAAGAGATTCTTCATCACCACGCGAAATTTCCGCCACGATGGTTCCGTTTCCTAGAAATATGCCAGGCGGATGCATGTCCGTGATCAACGGATCAGATCAGATCGGAAAGTATTTTGGGTTTTTCCCAAGGATTGTTCCGATAAGGCTTTCACGACTACTCGGTAGGGATTGAGCCTACTCGGGGAAGTCGTTGACAAGGACTACTCGGATCGCCTACTCGGAGTTTCCTCCCCGATAAGGGCAGATTTCCGACAGAACCATCATGACCTCACTTCACATATTGATGGGGGGCTTGATGATGAATAGTACGGTATCCCGCATATTAGGGGTATCCGTGTACAGATCCCTGGAACTTTAGGAAGGTACGACGTATCCGGTAAGGATCCCTGGACGACAAGGTAACCCCTCTCAAGAAGGGAAGACTCCCCTTAAACTAGGAAGTCAATCCCGACGTTTAAGGAGATCAGAGTCCTACTCGGGCGTAAGTCCACGTCCAGCACGACCCTGAGAACCCCCTATATAAGGATCAGCAATCCCATAGGGGAGAGGAGGTCTTTCTAGTCGCAGCACAAGCAGCATAGGATCTCAGAAGGCGAAGCCCTAGAAGACCCGCTGCCTCGAAGGAGTCGAGCCCGGCGGTTTAGCTAGATTAGTCTACGATTAGGCCTAAGGTAGCCACTAACATACACCCCCTATTGTAAGCGTGTTCTCCATCAATATATAGCAACAGGACGTAGGGTTATTATCCTGAGGGAGGTCCGAACCTGTTTAAAAACGACTGTCCCCTGCTGTCAGAGCTCCTAGCACTTGGGCCCTAGAGGTCCCTACCCCCCAGTAATCATCACTCCACGAATACCGTAAGATCGCTGATTCACCGATCGTCGACAGTTACAATTGTACTTAATATGCTAAATCTTTGAATGGTTTAACAAGGAATGCAAGATTTGATTACACTACCTTCTATGCTGGTAACGCAAGCAGGTTTGGACAAGAGATCTATTTTTAGTCCTCATTCTGTAATTAAGTACATAACCGAACTGCATTAGGGAACAAAAATAAAATTTCATGCTACCTACTTGTTTGTTTTGATTTATGAGATCCGATCCCACTAATAAAGAAACACACAAGACACAACTATACAAGGGCAATTAAGCTGTGAAATGCATCAACAAGCACTCAGATATAATGATTCAAAGCAATAGTTGGAACTTGAAAGACATCCCAACATTTATGACAATATGAAAGAATAGAGATAAGCATAATGTTAGTGTGAACTACTGAACAGATACTTGAAAATGATCTAAGATAAGTACCAAAAGGCTGATAGAAAAGATGTGTTTAAGCACCATGCCAAAGTGGCATACTTATGCATTAAAGTTCAACAGAATTCAGAAAAGCATGGAACTTAATATTGACGATGTAGGCTGTGCAACTAAACTATGTGCAAATAGAGATCTTATCTCACCATGTACAAATGTAAAATCTTTGACATTATTTGTATGTAAAGCACGTAAGTCGATCAAATATGATGACTCAATACGAACAGCAGTAGAACTCAATGCCCATGTAGGTTCATCTTCTCCCACTAAGCTCTGCCCAACCTAATATAATATACAATACCAGAAGTTACAAATCAATATACACAATGTAGGAGGACAATAATATGTTTGTAATTCTACTGGCCTGAAAAAAGGAATCATCATACATAGAACTAGCAGTTAACTTAGTGGATTTCAAGTCTAAGCGCAAGTTATTGAAATGATAGGAACCTGCTGCTAAAGAAAAATTGTTTAAACAAAACAAGAGACAGAAAGAGCACCAAAAAATTAACACTTCAGGGTGAAAATATATGATGAATCAACGAGATATCACCTGAGCAGCTTTCAGAATGATCATTTGTAGTCCATAAACAAGAGCAGCACCACATCTGCCTAACGGATCAGCTTTTATGACAGGACCCCAGGCAAACGACTCCCTGCATCTTTTCAGATGTTGCCATTCTGGGCCCTCAAAGCAATGCATTGAGCTGAAGTAATTTGTATCAAGGGGAAGGTAGCAAACTAGATTTAGTAAAAGATGAATGGTACTTTATCAGTTTCATCAACATCAGAGAGGTAAAACAAAAATGAATGGCACTACTTGTAGTCATATTTACATGTGACAGAAACAAATAGTATGGCACCACTACAGTTCAAGCCATCAGATTGATCCTTTACAGCTTGATTGATTGCCTGGGAAACTCTTGGCCAGGCCAACTTGTGCAGGCACTGTGCATACGTGAGGATGATTGAATGGCACTCTTGATCCTTTACAGCTTGATTGATTGCCTGGGAAAACTCTTGGCAGGCCAACTTGTGCAAGCACAGTGCATACGTGAGGCTGATTGGTTTCCTGCTCGTGGGAGCCAGCCAGGCTCGCACAAGACATGAGGCGCCCTCAATGCTGGCTCACAGAGAAGTTTGTTTCCACCTTCTCCCAGGTACAGCATCAGATAATTAAGTGATTAGTCCAGTAAATTAAGTGCTTAGCCTAGTAAATAGCATGTACTAAACATTTTTAGCGTGGATTAAGGTTTATTAAGAATATTTTAACATAGAATAATGCTTATTAAGGTGGAACAATATATTTTACTGGCTTTAATACCATATATTATGCTAGTATAGATTTTAAGTGTATCACTCATGCAATCAACCAAACAATAGCCCATATCTGCACCTCCTAGCCTGTTTCTCTAAACCAACTTCTCCTAGCCTGTCCCCGTGAGCTAGGCTAGGGTGATACGAGTAACCAATCACCCCCATAATACTCTCTAACTAGATGGTACCAAGGAGATATTATTTTCCTAATAATTGACAATTATTGTGTTTGTTGTTCTTGAGATTCAAAAGTTTTCCTGGGGCCAAAATTCAAATATGCATGTGCTGCCTTGCCATTACATTTTTTAGCCACATAGGGCATGTTTGGTTTGATGCCGAAATTTACCTTTACCAATTTTCTGATCATGACCAATAATCTGGTCTTTGTATGGATGGTTGCCAAATTTTGGCATGCCTTGCCAATATTGGACAAATCATGCACAACCAATACCTTGGGCAAAATTTTGGCTAGCCAAATTTTGGCAGGGTTGGATTCCGTTCAAACCAAACGCACCCATAATTTTGTACAACTATTATAAGGGAGAATACTGTATTCACAATAATCTAATGTTTATCAACTATATAAAAAAATGAGCAAGCAGTGTGCATACCTAGTCCGCAGGCCATGGATGGCATCATCAAATTCCAAACAAGTTATTTTCGCATCTCTGAAAGCAAGTGCAATGGAGTCGCGCCTATTCTCCACCCCGTCCGACAACATAGCCATCGACTCAAAGTTCCCATGGAGCCTACATGCAATTCAGAGAATTACTCGCGAAAAACTACAACACACTCCAATTCCTGAAGTCCAAAACGAAAGGGAAAATGCAATTCTAAGCAAGAGACCACCGGATCCGCACCTATAATGGCACACCAGCTCCAGGCGAGCCCCTGAGATCCCGTCAAAGACAGCACCGGATGACGAGGACGGCTGGGCACCACCGCCAGCATCCTCGGCCGCCGTCTCCGCCCTCACGGCGTACACCTCCAGCACGTTCGCGGCCGCCACGACAAGGTTGGGGGTGGGCCCCACGCGCTTCAGCCGCCGACGGCGCTGTGGAGAAAGCGGCGGCGTCGGAGGGGCAATGGGTGATGAAGCCGGCGGCGCAGTAGTCGATGCCCGTGGGCCAGTGCATCATCTTGTACGCCGCATAGCTCATCTTCGTGGAGGAGGGGGCTAGGGCTTGCGCCCTCCGGTGCCTAGGGTTTTGGAGCGCGGTTTGAATGTTTAGAGGAAGAGGCGCCGCGAAGGCGACGGAGGGGGAGGACGAGGGTCTCTGCGAGAGTGGAGGGAGATTTGTCAAAAGCCTAGTTCCACTTTAAAACGCTAGAGCACTAGGTGGCTGTTTGGTTTAGCTTTTAGGGGAGTTTTTCCCTGAGAAAAGCTAAAGCCAAACCAAAGGACTGGCTTCCGGGCCAGACGTTGCCAACAGCCCGCCAGTGGCCTAGTGAAAAATGCGCTACGCGCATAAGCTCCCGAAGGACAGCCTCCCGCAGTGTCACTTGCCGTCCCGTCCGAGTTTGCCCCTGGAGTTGAACACAAATCACAGCAAAATGCCCTTTTTGTGTTTCCAAATCCCCTCTGAAGCCTAGCATTTCTTCCCGATCCCCTTCCCGCAGCGGCGGCCACCACCCGCCGGCCAGCACCCGCCGCTCCACCCGCCGCTCCACCCGTCGGCCACCACCCGCCGCTCCACCCGCTGGCCACCACCCGCCGCTCCACCTGCCGCTCCACCCGCCGCTCCACCCGCCGGCCACCACCCGCCGCTCCGCCCGCCTCCACCGCCCCTCCACCCGCACTCCTCCATCGCCGCGAGCCTCCACCGCCGCCCCTCCACCGCAGCGGCAGATCTGGGCCTCGACCCGCCGGCCAGCTCCGTTGCCCGTCCACCGCGGCTTGTCTCCCCCGCCGCGCGCCTCCGCCGCTCCACCCGTGCGCGTCCATGTCGAACCCCAGAATTCGTAACAGAGAGCTTTAAGTAAAACCACCCGCTAAGTCGAAACGTCAACCCCGAACTCAACCCCTGGGTATCAATCCCAAGAGGAGTGGAGTGATATGGCTCCGAATAGCCCGAGACGTCAACCCCGAACTCTTTCCGGCAAACTAATGCACGGATCGAGTAGGGTGATATAGTCTCCTCACTCTTTCACTACCGAGCCGGAACGTCAACCCCGAACTCGTCCTGGCAAATTAATGCTCGGCTGGAGTAGGGTGATATAGTTCCCAACCTCTCAGTAGCAGAGTCGCTTCACAGGGATGATTGAACCTAATAACTCTATGATAGGAACTCTGAAATCCTACCCACAACATGTGCTTCATCGCATACACACATGGCACATGAGCAGGCGAAAACAACCAGATTGCACAGCAGTGACTCTACGACCGAAACTGTAATATTATAAGTTTGAAACTTAACAAACATATATACACACAAGGATCTGAAGATCTAAACACACACACAGCGGAAGAGTATTAGCGGCTACGAAGCCAAAACAGTAGAGCCAAAAGTGGCGGCGAAACAAACCAACTGCCAACCCCAGGGGCAGGATCACTGCCTGGGATTCCCAGCGTCTAGGCGTCGTCGGTATCGATCTCTAAATAGAAGCCACCCTCTGGAGGGGTAGCTTCCTCTGCAACAAAACATCAACAATAGCAGGGTGAGTACAAAATTGTACTCAGCAAGACTTACAGTGCGGAAATTAGTAATAATTGTGCCAAGTATCAACAAAAGGGGTAATTGTGGACTAATTTGCAGAAAGCCAGTTTTACCTTTTATCAATAGGAGTAAGTAGATTAGAAATCGACTACCAGAATGCTTTTCAAAGGGGATGAGTCGAACACTTCTCGATCAGTCCTTACTGCAGATCGCCACACCTTAGATACCTCGACCCATCCTCGACCACCCTGGGAGGAAGCTGTCGCTACACCATCCTTAGAGTTGGCAAGTTTTAGAGTTGGTTATAGTTGTCTAATTCGATGCAAAATCTTACCAAGTTGTCCATAACCGCGGACACGGCTGTTCAAACAGTTCAAACCCTGCAGGGGGGTACATCTTTACCTACACGCATTGATCGTCTCTTAGTGCTAGGCCAGTCACACACTTCACGAGGTGTGCTAGCAGAGGGTGATCAATCACGACCGTTACAATGCTGTCGACCTAGGTATGAGCCACCCGTACGGGCTAGTCCATGTGCATCAGTCCGGCCGCAACTACGACACGGTCCCACACGTTGTGAATCGAGGTACATCCCCGGTCTCCCAGACCGTGTGTCCACCCCACCCTTATATGAGACCACACACCCCAGTTCCTTTTTCACGCACACGCAAATGGAAACGGCAAACTAATGCGGCTCATACACTAAGTCTAAGCAAATTAGTGAGTCGTGGGTGGCCCCATAATCCACCCGTGTAGAAGTACGCGAGTCTTGGTTCGAAGGGACACCGGTAACCGGTCCTTGCGGGAAGACGAGACAACCCACCATGCTCCCAGCCATGGCCTCTCGGCTAAACCTAGATATGATTAAGCAGGTTCATTAGTTATCCCGGTGAACACCCACCTACCACGTAACCCATCCAAAGGTGATATTTATCTGCCATCCAAGAAATTATGACTCTACAAGTCTAAGCATGTCTAAGCATAGTAATATAGCAAACATTAACACAGTATACACTATTCTACCATTCTAGATAGGTTGGGATGGTGGTGGAGTTGTTTGAGCGACAAAGTAAGTTTTACACACCGGACTAGGGTTCTGCTTAGCGAAAAAGTAGAATTTGAACGCATGTGATAACAGATTTAAAAACAACTAATACTTTGCAAATAGTAGGAGTTTTGCAACGTGACCAAAGGGATTGCTTGCCTGGTTGCTCTGCAACTATACCCTGCTCGTGATCGAGATTACCGTCTTCTGGACCTTCCGGCTCTATCGGAGAAGAACGAAAACACCGGAAACAAGGGTATAACAGGAAATATCTAAATGCTGAACACCGGCATGAGATGACATGCATGCCATGACGTAGAGGATGCAAAATAAGGACTAATGCAAGTGGAATCAATTTAATTGGAATTCGGACGCATAAAATATCGCGATCCGAAAATCCTCCGGCTAATCGGAAACCCTAATTTGAGTTTTTAGCAAATTGTATTAATCCTAGCATGCAAACATGGATGAAAATGATGTTTTTGAATAGATCTTCTTTTTCTGAACATTTTGATATATTATTTGCATTTTTCTGATTAACGATGAATTTTCTATGAATTTTACAAGATTTAAACCATTTTTCACCCTTTGTTGTATTTTTCTCAGTAAAATAATATTTTAAATCAATTCAAATACAACCAGAGGCTGACATGTGGGCCCTACTGGTCAATTTTGACCAAGATTGACTTGGGTCACTGACAGTGGGGCCCACTGTCATATAAATCCTATTTCTTTTATTCTTTTTCTTAAATTCTTACATGAGGGGCCCAATTGTCATTGAAACAACTTTATTAAGCTCATTAGTCACACTGTTTAGTTATTAGTTATGCCATTAATAATTAGTTAGCATTAGATACCTAATGATTAATATTAATCATCCTCATTAAACTGTCGGAACCGAAATCATTAGCATTCATGAAGAGCGTTAATAGCTGAGCATTAACTTCACTGATTCATTATCTGATGATTAGCATTAATAGCACTCTTTAAACACCACAGCAGCGGTTAGGGTTTTTAATTGGGTCTTAACGACATGGTTAATGGGCCATTAAGCCCTAACCGAGGTGCGCCGGTCGGGGAGCTCGGCGTGCTGCTGGGTCCGGTGCGGTCGAAAAAGGCCGGCGACGAGCGGCGGCTTACCAGGAGGTAGTGGACTCCGGCGAGGCGGCGGCCGGTGGCTCAGCTCGGGTAGCTCCGATGGAGGGAGGCGGCGGGTTCGGGATCTGGGTGGAGGCGGAGCAGCAAGGACGGGCTCGGGATGCTTCGGTGAAGGGAGGCTCCGGCAAGGGCGGCTCGGGATGGGGTGGCGTTGAGGCGGGGAGAAGGACTCCGGCGGCGGGGACCTGGCGCGGTGGAGGGGGCAGGGGGCGAGGAAGGGCGGCGGGCTCAGGCGAGGCCGAGATGGGGGCGAGCTCCGGTGGGGGAAGAACGGGAGCCGACGGCTTGGTGGGGAATCTAGGGCGGCGGAGCAAGGGGGCTCGGGGCGGCTCTGCTCGGGTGGTGGGAGCTCGAGGCAGGCGGCGGTTCGGGTGGAGGCGCGGCGACGGGCGGCGGAGGAGCTTGGGGCGGCGAGCGCGGCGGCACGGGAAGCAACCGAAGGGCGGGGCTTGAGGCGGCTCGGGCGGAGCTCGGTAGGGAGAGGCGGGGAAGCAGAGGGGAAGGAGGAAGCAACCGGGGTAAGCAGGAGGTGGCGATGGAGTTTGTGGTAGCTCGCCACGGCAGCACGGAGGCAGGGGTGGCGTGGCGGCGGGGAAGAGATAAGGCAGGGGCGCCGGATGGGGAGCTTAGGGGAGAAGGAAGAGGTTAGGCGGGCTGGGCCGGGGAGAAGAAGGAGATGGGCCGGAACAAAGGGCCCATCCGGTTAGGGGAAGAAAGGAAGAGAGATTTAGGGTTTTTTTTGAATTAGGGTTTTCTATTTTGCTTTGTTCTTTTGGTTTGATTCCAAATTAACCCCCAAAACAAACTCAACTCCCATTTAGACTATGAATTATTCTAACAATCATACAACTTATGGAGTTCAATTCCATTAGAACATGTTGCCGCAATATTTTAGATATGCAATACATGAAAATCATTCCCGAGCCCTTAGGGTGAGATTAGGGTTTTCAAAAATTCAAAATTCTTCTCATTTCCGAGTTCGTGAGTTCATGCCATGCAATGCAGATGATGCACATTACACGGTTAATAAAACAGGGACGTTACAGTCCACCGCCCCTCCACCCGTGGTGGTAGATCTGGGCGTCCTCCCGCCGGGCAGCACCGTTGCCCCTCCACTGGATCCGGCCTCACCGAGCTCCGAAGTCGCCGGATCCCCGACGTCCTCGCTGGATCCTCGACCTCCGGCTGCCGCCCCTCCCGGCCCCTACCTCCGCCCGTGACCGTCCCCTGCGTGCCTTCCACCCGCCACCGACGCCTGGACTGCCCGCCCACCGTCGCAAGGCTCCACCGATGCGCCCTCCACCGCCGTCCACGGAGCACCGTCGTATCCACCGGCGTCCACCGTCGCACGGCCCCACGAACACGTCCACCGCCCTCCACGGCCACGCCCGCCACCGCCGTCCAGCGGGTTCCACCGCCGTGCCCCTCTAGCGGGCTCCACCGCCGCACCCCTCCCCCTCCAGCGCCGTCCACCGCGGTCCACCGCCGTGGCCCTCCCCTCTAGCGTCCGCCACCGCCGCGCCCCTCCCCCTCCAGCGCCCTCCAGCGCCCTCCACCTACATCGAGCTCACCTTCCCCAAGTCCTTGCTTCAAATGTTAAGGTGATTTGTTTGGTAAGAGTGAAGAATGATGTATAATACATATGTACCAATAATCTGTTAATCCATGTGTAACAATTTTGTGATAATCCATATGTACCAATTCTTTGGTAATGCATGTGTAGCAAGAATGAACTATTTCTGAGAAATTCATGGTGTCAATGTGTGACATGGCTTCGTAAAATTGCCGTCCACTAGTATATTCGAAATGTGTAGTTCAAATTGTCAATACAAATTGTGTTAGAAAGTGCTATGTTTGATTACCAATGGGAGTGCTAGTGGTTATATACTTGTATACTCTTGTATGTTTTGTACTATATGCATACTGCAAAGGCAATGATCTGTAAGAGATCATTCGTGCTTATGTTGAAAATTAATTCTACACTGTTAATAGGAATTTGTATTTAGTATTATTTTTCTTTGCATTGGACCACTGCCAATTGCCTTATTATTTTCTTAATCGATATGTGTGCTGATCTCAATATGTATGCTCATTCCAGTGTATATGTCTTTGCTATGAACCTATTGTTTATCTCTTAATACTTGCAGAGCATCATGTGGTTGTAATCGGGAGATGGATCTATTTCTGAATTGGTGTTGACTATCTGTTTTAATTCATTTTTAGTGCATGTATAGATAAAGGAGATTTCTTTTGTAGATCTTAAGGATCTTTTGTTATGCTAAAATTGAATGGCAGTGGACTGGTTTTTAACTTGCTCAATAGTTATATCTTTTGCTATGATATATTCAGATAACAGATCTTTGCGTATGATCAGGCACAAACATTCTGTTTTTGCTTGGATCCAATATGGAGAAAAAGATTGGATTATATTTTTATCAGAATATGTCTTTGACTTCCATACTTCAGGAGTAGAATCATGAATCTTGCTTCTGTTCATGCTTGTTGTGTACCTCTAACATGGAGTTTGGATTATGGTGAAATGGGTGTCCTAACCTTGATGATATGATGCTGATTCACCATATATATTCCGTAATCTCCCTTGGAACCATGCTCATTCTCGTTGTTTGAATTTTTGAAAATTTTCTGATTTTTTTGATTTTTTTTCGATTTTTTGAATTTTTCTGAATTTTCCTGATATTGTTTTTGAATTTTTCTGATTTTTTGAATTTTTTTGAATTTTCCTGATATTTTTGAATTTTTCTGATTTTTTAAATTTTTCTGATTTTTTTGAATTTTCCTGGATTTTACTATATTTTTTAAAAAATTCTGATGTTTTTATATTTTTCTGATTTTTTTCAGATTTTTTGAGATTTTTCTTGATTTTTTATTCACAGAATTATAAAATATATACTCTCACAACTCTAGGGGCATTTCGGATATTTCCTCATACAACAGCCAACAGCTACAGCCCAACCAAACACACACGTTCACAGCCTCACATGCCAATAGCCACAACCACTTCTTCAAACAGCCAGCCAACAGCGGCTTTTCTAACAGCCACAGCCCAACTAAACACGGCCTAGATCATCTACACTTCTACGGCCCAGTTCTTTTCAGCTTCTAGAGCAGCTTCTAGGTGAAAAAAAGCCCAAGCTGAAAAGAATTGAAAAATTCTGGCGCTTCTCTGGGCAGCCCATCACCCTTTTCTCGTTGGTGGAAATAAGCAGCACGAGACCAGCTTCCCGAGCTTCTTCTCCTCTCACTTACCACCCGCGCCTCCCCGCTCTCCCTCCCCGCGCCTCCCCGCGCCGCTCTCCCCGCTCTCCCTCCCCGCGACGCCCTCCCCCGCCTCGCCGCCCTCCCCCGCCTCGCAGCCTTCTTCCCCGCGCCACCCGGCGCCGCCGCCCTCCTCCCCGCCTCGCCACCCTCCCCCGCCTCGCCGCCCTCTTCCCCGCGCCTCCCCGCGCCGCCGCCCTCTTCCCCCCGCCTCGCCGCCCTCCCCCGCCACGCCGCCCTCTTACCCGCGCCTCCCCGCGCCGCCGCCGCGCTTCCCTCCACCCCGCCGAGCTCCCTCCGCCGCCGAGCTCCCTCCACCCGACGCCGCCGCCGAGCTCCCTCCACAGGACGTCACCGCCACAAGTGTCCATCTCCGCCGCCTCCCCACCTCCAGTCGCTTTGCTTCCACCCCGACCGACTCCGCCTCCAGCACCGTCTACTCCGACGCCCCGACCTGCTCCGCCCCTCTGCTCCGCCTCCGGCCCCCCCTGCTCTGCCTCCGGCCCCCTCTACTCCGACGCCCCGACCTGCTCCGCCCCTCTGCTCCACCTCCGGCCACCCTGCTCTGCCTCCGGCCCCCTGGTCGTGTAATTCTCCAGAAGCCGAAAAGAACTCGAGCTCAGTTTGTGAGGGCTTCTCCCCACAGCAGCTCATTTGGGTAGAGAAGCTAGAAACCGTTTCTAGAGAAGCTGAAGCTCAAAAGAACTGGGCCTACACCTACAACTATATCTACACT
Organism: Stipa capillata; assembly: GCA_019208055.1. Taxonomy (NCBI): domain Eukaryota; kingdom Viridiplantae; phylum Streptophyta; class Magnoliopsida; order Poales; family Poaceae; genus Stipa; species Stipa capillata. The sequence goes on from JAGXJF010000890.1 coordinate 17,152, forward strand.
ACTATTAAAAGCACCAGTTTAGCAGATTCAAACAATCTCTATCCTCCATCTTCACTAATCTCTCTTAATCCAACATTTAACATTTATCTAATGATGTAGCAAATCACATCAATCACTAATCTCTCCTGTCGTGCTCGCCCTCATCAATCCCCGATCAAAAGAGAAACCGTCTGTGGTGTCGAGAACCCCTGACACGCTCGCCCTTGCCGCCGGTGCGCTGCTCTCCCCGCCAGCTCGCCCCTGCTGCCGCCGTCGCTGCTCGCCCGCCCGAACGCCCGTAAGACCAACCCCGTGGCCGCTAGCTCACCGCTGTGGCGCGCGTCCTCCTCGCCGTGAACGCCGTCTCCTCCCGTGGCCTTCAACGCGGTCCTGCGTGACCCAGTTTGTCCTCCATCTCCATCTACCGTGTTAAGGATTTGGGCCTGGCTGGCTGATTTGGTGTGCACATCTCGCCGTCGGACCCCGTGGAGACTGAGCAAGCTGTGCTGCGGCTGCCGCCATTCCCGTAACGCCGACACGGCATGGTCACCTGCCCAATCTGCACTGATCGTTGTCTTAGCCCAATCAAACTCCCTTTTCCCCTCCTCCCAAATCGATCAAGATTTCTTTATGCCGGAGGAAGCATGACGATGACCCTCGACGGCTACTCCTCCACCAAAGACGTCACCTACAGGTTCGCAAACTTCCTGCAACTCTTTTCCGCTGCTTGGATCAACAACCAAACACTAGGATAGTTGCCAGGGGAAGCAAGATTTTGATTTGATCTCTGTCTTGGATTAGTAGTTTAGTCCTTACTTGGAGGATCCCTTCTTGCTGTGTTTTTTCATGTTCTTTTGTCTCAAAAAAGAAACCCTCGCATCGCCGCAGCTGCCCTCCATCCTGCCCACAATTTGATCCTTTGGAAAATAAGGTGCAATGCAATAAGATTTTGGTGAAGTTTGCTTGCAGAATTTGATGGCATTTGTAGCTTGTTTTTGCATTCTGTTCTCCAATTTATGAGTTGTGTGAGGATTACTTGTTGCCCAACTTGGTTTGGTTGATGATGAAGTCCTCCTCCTCATGACACAACATCCCGTGTTTCAATCTGAGCCGCAAGTAGTTGATCCAGTGCAGCTGGCAGCTCTTGCCATTTTTCGTGTTACTAACTGATTGCTTCCTGGTGATAGAATTCTTGTGCAGACCTGTCCTCTTCTGCTCTGAGTTTTCACAAAGGTAAAGCATAGTGACGTCTTCTCTTTTTCTTGTCGTCCGTATGATGTGTTTCACCATTTGTGTTGACTGACTGTTTCCTTTTAGTGTGTAGACTATCGAGAGCGCTTATAGTATCCTCGATTCGCTTTGTTGCATACTGCTGCAATCTTGGGTTGGATTTTGTGGTGTTTGGATAGTTGGTACTGAAGTAGTCGGGGAAGTGTTGCTATCTGGATAATGTTACTTGAACATGATCCATTACCAATGTGCTTACATTGTGTATTCTTACCGATATGGCACCTGTAGTTGAACAGCACTTGGTTAGGCATTAACTTGTGAGTTGTGATAATAACTAGCAGTAATCAATATTACGGTGGTTGTAATGTTAGTTTATCTTTATCTAAGAGAGATTACAGTTTTGCTTCAACATGAAACCTAGCTAATCAAAGCAAACATACTTTGACCTACCCATTCTTGAACAACTCTCAAGATTGAACCAATAAATCACGTATTTTGAATGCCACGTTTCTTGAATCTTAATTAAAATTTAATGGCACATTAGCCCTAACCTAAGCCCTACAATTACGTATTCTATAATTGTTGAGCATGCTAAGTCACTAGGATGTCATACAAATTTTAGAATTGGCAATTTCAATTCCTCGTATGTTCATTGCTCAAGGAGTGTTTTTGTAGGTGTTGGAACTGTGAGCCCAGTTGAAGATAAAGTACTTAGCTTCCCCTATTGAGTTCACCAACTTTGGCTGAAAATAACGTAGATTGATGGATGCTATTCTTTTAAGCACTGGATTCTTTATTTTGATTTTGGAAGTCAGCTACAGCTATTCTTAATCCTCTCCGAAAGAATGATAGTAAGCATGTAGTGCTTAAGAAATCAGAGAAACTTTTTGTGTAGGCGATCTATAAAAATAAACAATGATCCTTATGTTCTCCAGTTTTTAAATATCATTTTAAACGGTTCTTAACAATATCTTATCAATAAAGTGGTAAAGAAACACTCAGTAATGCATAAAACTGATTTTGGTGGTTTATTTGCAGATTGGTGACCATCACCTAAACGAAGACTTTGCGAGAGGGAAGGAGCCAAAAGATGAAGTTCAGATTTACACACGGAAGGATGCCACACTCTACGTGCTCACTGATCTTGTAATATATTTTTACATATTTTACTTTTGACATCTTAAGGGGAAAATGATTTATAGTGGAATTTCATAAAATACCACTAGGTGTGACAATTATAATTGGGTCTTGGGCCTACATGTCAATCACACCCCAAGTAGTGTTTTGTACTTTCTGCAGTGCTATAGATGATAGTCTGATAAGCAGAATTATCATTATGTTTCAGGTATCTAAGGTGGCTCTTCCAGCAAGAAAAATAAACGCGAGGTTATCTTTTACTTTTGTATACCCAAATAAGAATGTTCATTTTGTTGTCAAACAGGTACAAGTTTATTTCCATCTTGACTATCTTGATGGAACTGATTCGTTTCTTCAATTACAATTTACAATTGCCTAGCAAATGAACTATCTCCACTAATTGAGTTGGTAATGGCTGCACATGCTTGGTCAGAGAATGTCACTCGGGTTTTGGATTTAGTCTAATGATATGGGTGCTTGCTGGCACTAGGAGCACATTTTGTTTTGGAGTAATTAACTAAAATAATTTTGTAATCAGCAGCTGTATATATAGGTCACTTAGAACAGTTTGTCATGTTTGTCAGAGTTCTACTCCTTTGATATGTTTATTGAAACATAGAAATATTTACGGTGTTGGTATCACTGCTTTAGTTTTATTGTTCGACACCTGTGCCTGTCCATGATTGCTCTTCCTTATCATTCTTAGCTAAGTTGGAGTCAACAAAGTTTAAATATGGACCTATCTCTACAGAATATCTGTGTGATGTTTGAACTAAGGGGATTTGGCAACGTTATCTAAAAAAATGAACTAAGGGGATTTTTGACCTGTAACTGAGGACATGCCTTTTCTTGTAATTTGCCCATATTTTTCTATTGATGCAGCTTCCTGCATCTTGGAGGCCTTTCCTTCAAGATCCTTCCACTGTCCAGATCTTTTTTTATTACTACAAAGCAAATGACACAGCTGTTTCAAAAGAGGTACACTCTTAAAACAACTACTTTTTGATTGGACTGTTATTAATTCAATTTGCAAATTCAGTAACCGAGCACGTGCAACACACATTTCTACAATAGTATAGGCATGCTCCAAATGCGAGGATAGACCCAAAATAAGTTATATTTCTAGCCTCTACGATACTATATTACTGTGTTGTAATTAACTGGTATACAGTGTTTTTCTTTTGTTCTAAGCTTCTTTCTCTATGCATAGTTTGTACTTGCTTACTGCTTATGTTTTATTCTTCTGTGCCATTTTATCTTTTATTATCATGCATATTTGTGTACTTTGCACATACCTTCATTTGGTATGTGTACTCTGCACATACCTTCATTTGGTTCACCCCTTTAATGCTGCAAGCATCTGGCCAAGATTTTAGCACCTAAAGGTTCAAAGGATGTTCAGGTTGGACAGCCCATTTTTGTCATGCTATAGCTCCATGCTTGACTGGTGGTCCTTTCTACTTCATTGACCATTCCATTTTAATGTCAATATTATTTATTCCATTTGAAGGTTGAAGATTCCTCGAGGATATTAAAAATATACCCGCTGATACCTCCTTTGGAGGTGAACAGAAGGAGGATCAGTCAAGTGGAAGGGCAGCACAAAGTGTTAAGGAATCCATTCACTTTCTAGATTTCAATTTGAGTAGAACAAACAATATGTCACAAATAAATTCTCAGTTAACTTCATGATGCATGCACTTTAGCTGTTGGTTTGCCTCACTATTTTCCATATCTCCCATCAAATAATTTAGTTTTCTTTTGCTTCTGTATTTTGTTATCTCGTTTGTCTCTTTCTAGACTAAACGTACCAATTTCCTCTCCATCTGCTCAGGTGCATTATATACATATACATAAATTATTTGTTTATTGATGCCTGTACAAATGCTCAGGATTCTAAACATTTCTCAGGTACACGTCATTTCTTGCATAAATATTTGTTGGTTCTTGCATGATGGATGTCATATCAAATTATTATTTTTGGCGGAGATATCAAATTAGCTGTTATACTCCAGACTCAAGTATTATAACTAGATCATCTAGAACAGAGATTACCCTTTCTCAGGGAGGGAAACTGCAGCCATGCATATGTTTCAGAGTGTAACTAAAGTGCAGGCTAGGTTCTGTTTGGGTTTAGTGCTGGCATGGTGTGATGTCTTAGGGGGGAAAGGGAAGCTCACCTATTTGTTCACAGGAACCCAGTATAAAATTTTTCTAAAAGATGCTTACCTATGAATTAGACATTCTTTTTGGGAGAAATCACTGTTATTGTTATTGTTCATTCTGTTTGGGTTTAGTGGTACGCCAATGACCGGGCTTTGAGATTGGTCATTTTTTCGATATTGTGTGTGTATGTGTTGTCAGTTTTGATTGATTTGCCATTTTTCTGAACTTGTTACTGTTGAATTTCTCAAAGATGGTAAGGGAGCTTGTTCATCGTATGCAGAAAAAAGATTCTGCTGTTTAGGTTCTTGGTTTGAACTACCAGAGCAGACTTCTTGAAGTTATTGACTCAAGGTTGGTGTCAAATTATTGTGGCTAGCAAAATTTTAATTTAGATTCTCTGTCTCGATATATTTATTGATTTAATATTTTTGGTTTACCATGTTAGAGAGACGTTTGTCTTTTCATAGTGAATTGCTAGAGTTTCTTGGTGGTTCATGCTCATGCATCGACAAGGGTGGTTGCCTTTGGTTCTAACAAAGGGCCATGGAACGACCCTATAATTTTGTAAGGTAACTCTAAATGTTGTGATTCTGCGAACGTATCTCTTTTATATGCTCATGCTTTTGCGGTACATCTTTGAGTTAGCCCCATCAAAACTACAGAAATGATATATACCAAATTTTTAGTGTTCTATGCATGAGTGCCCCTAAAGGGAAAACTTTTCATTTGTAGCTGATACACGGTATGGGAAGTAGTAGTAGTATGAGGGAAATCAAGCAAGTTTTTGACGGGGAACAAAGAAGGGGCTCTTCACTAAGGGAAGAAAAACTGAAGGCAAGGTTCTAAAAATATTCATTTTCCTTAAACCTATCCAAACTTCTAACAGTTGACTGCTGCTAAGTGTTTGCCGAAATTTATGCTATTACTTGTTTTGCTAGCAGCATGATTAGTGATACATCGAATGCTGAATCTGAGTTACATGTTGTCGCGGGGATTTCACAACGGTATACATTTCTAAGTAGGATTTAGGGGGGGGGCGCAAGAGGATGATCCAAACGGGTGCACACGAGAGATTTTACCCAGGTTCAGGCCCTCTATGGAAGAGGTAATACCCTACTCCTGCTGGATGTTTATCAAGCCTTGCGTGAGAAAATTCTGAATACAATGGGGTGTGAAATCCTAATAGAAGTGCTCCTGTTCTTGCTTCTGTTCTCTCTCTGCGTGCACAGGTGCCCTAGCCTTGCCTTATATAGACCCGGCAAGGCCTAGGTTTTACAGCTGCCGAGTCGGCAGAGTCGTGGTAACGGCACACTTAATTGGAGCCTTAACTCTACTTATTGTGCCCTGGTAACGTCCGTCTTCATGCCATAGTAACGCCTGGACTTGATGGCACCCGGCTGTTACTTTCGAGTGGATTCCGTGGGCTGCGTTTGGCCGAGTGGGCCTCCTGCAGTGGATTTGGGCCACCCTAGGCTTATTGGATCGACTCCTTGTCATGGGCCTATCCCTTGGGGATCCCGCTGTCACATGTCGATGATTTCGGTTTGAAAAATGTTGTCCGAACTCAAAATTATTGGAGACGATTAAGAAAACGTTGCATTATGTGAGCTTTAACTCAATGGTGGCTGGAAATACTTGTCTATTTATTATTTTCAAACAAATATATTCGTCCGAGAAGAAAATTCTAAAATTTGTTGGGATTATATTAGAGTAGATAGAACTTTAGAATTTAGAAAGGAACTCATATTTTGTATGGTATATATTGGACAATATGACTGCATTACATGTGTTTGATTACTATTATCCTTTTTAAAAAATTGGTAAAATTGTGCTATGACCATTATAACTTGTAATATTTTATGGTTGTAATTTACATCAGTCGAGACGTGTGTTGCACGTGCACGCTTACTAGTCTCTAACAAAGCCTCCATATTTGATGCTCCATATTTTTATAAAAAAACTTCTTTTAAAAATATTATTCCTTTATATTATTTCAACACTTAGATAGTATATTCATATTTTATCCTTCATATTCTTTTCTCCTATATTTTAATAATATCCTATAACTAATAATATATTTCTAACAGCTATATTCGTAATGGCTATATTTTCAACGGGTATTTTTCTGAATCATATATGCAAATACATTTGCCATTCTTAGATGTATCTCCTCGCCATTTGCCATTGCAACGATCTACAAATATATGAGTACAAGTCTTTGTTAAGATCAGCAAGCAGTAGCAACTAACATCAAGCAGCAACAAGCAACAATAGCTAGCGAGCAGCAGCAACAGCATGCAACAATAAGCAGCAAAATATGGTCTCTCTCATTTGATCCTCTCTCAGATCCCTCTCTAAAATCACTCTCCCTCAAATATCTCGCTCTCTCAAATCACCCCTCTCTCAAATCCCTTCTTCTCGACATCAACTCTCCCTGACATGCCATGCCTCCTTGAAAGAACATCTAGGCCCCTCAATGGTTTTGATGGCTAATGGCAACCCAAACTGGGATCTAATATTTACATTGAGTGTAAGCAGGAAGATTAGGTTCCAGGAAGAGGTTTCATCCATGAAAGGATGACCACAAAAAGTACAAATGTGTTTTTCCAAGACAAGGAGATAGCTGTGCTAGGCAGCTGTGCCACAGCTGTGAAGAAGCCAGTGCTGTGCTAGGAGTTGCGAGCAAGGTGATGGTTGCTTGATGCGTCAAGAGCCTTGACTACAGTTGGTGGAAGCTGAAGTCTAGATTTGCTAGTTTTCTTGAGTCCTTAGGAAACACCCGTACTACCAAGAGGGATGAAGTTGCAATTACTTTTGGAAGTTCTTATGCTCAATGCTCAGAGTGTTGGACAGTGGCACTGATGCCCTGAGGTCAGTGGCCCTGCAACAACAGTTTTGCACAAGTGTGAAACTGGGTTGTGCTAGTACACACTGCTATGCTAGTTTCCTAAACCCTAGAGCCATAGTTACCTGTGTGGCACAGCTGTATCACAGGTGAATAACCGCTCTATGACTCAGGTACACCTCTGTGCCAGGGGAGAGCTTGAAAATGTTAAGGGAACTGCACTGCAATGGTTTGTCTGCTGCATCAGAAAACTGTTGGAGGTTTTCTCCTGTTATGCATCAGAGTTTGTTGTGTGCGCTGAGGGCATGTAATGTGCCAAGACCGGGCTGAGTAGGGAGTCTACGTCAGTTAGGGTTTCACCTGTGTCAGCCACCGGTGACACAGGTGTCGGTCTGCCTGAAGCCTTGTTACCGTTGTGCGTTGTGGTTAGTTGTGTCATCAGTGTCTGTCACAGGTGACTCACTTAATCCTACGTGGCATGAGTGTAACGGTCAGGTGCCTGCAGACCCTATATATAGGGGACCAGGGGAGGTCTTGGACCTCAACCTTTGCCAGCCATTTTTAACCGTTGCAAGCCTCTCATCTCCTGAACAGAAACCAAACTTCTCATGTGTTAGTTCAAGAGAGTTAGAGTTTTGAGCAAAGAGTATCAGTTCCTCCAAGTGTTGTTGCTGCAGATTCTGTTACTCTTGGAGTGTCTACTCCTAGACAGGTGTAGGAGTCGTTGGTGATCACCCAAGCTTGTGTGGGTTGGCCCAGTCATTTGTGAGGGTGATCTGAAGTCTACCCGCTGCCAAAGTAAAAGGACTTCCACAAGCAAAGGAGCGTGCCTGATGTTTCAGGTACACGGAGAAAAAGGCACCACAAGTGCCGGCTATCTCTTTAGAGTAGTTTCTCCAACGGAGACGTACCACTCTGCAAGGAGTGGGAACTTTGGTGAAAAATCATCTGTGTCTCTCTGTGTGTGTTTACTTTCAGCACTTACTGTTTGATTACCTGCTTGCTTGATTGTGCTGTTTGTTACTGTTGTGATACATCTTTTCACCTCATAATTGCTCTATAGGTTATCTCTGATCTGTGTTAGCTACCTATGTGACAGCTATGTGTTAATCTTCATGTCATTTGCTGCCTGAGTAGTCTCTCTGTTTCACAGCCAGCTAAACCTCTTTACCTGTTAAGGCTAATGCTTGATAAAATGAAGTTGTTCTTTGAATTTGGCTAGCCTCCTATTCACCCCCCTCTAGTCGGCTCCTGCGATCCTTTCAACCTCCTTTCCTTCCACCCGCACCTCTCCACTCCCCTTCCACCGACCACCGAGCTCATCTCCCTCACCTCTAAAGCATGGCGGCGGAGACATCCGTGAGGCGGATGGGAGGGGAGGGGAGGTAGCAGGCTAGCCAGCGCTATCGCTCCCAAATCCGTGGGACGGCCGGAAAGTAGCAGTGGCAGCCCAACCCTCACCACGTCGGGATCCAGTGGCAAAGGTGGCGTGGCTTTGTCGCGACCTTGTCCTCATCCACCAACGGAAGAAGGGAGGAGACCTCACCTAAGCACACGGAGGCAGCCGGCAGCAAGGTTGGGACAGCGAGGTTGGGGTGGCAGTGGATTCGGAAGGCAGAGAGGAAGGAGAGATGGTGGCAATGGTCTAGTCTTTAAAACCTAACCCTAGACCATTGCCACCATTTCTCTCTCCTGGCAACATCAAACCCTAATCCTCAGGACTCTTTGTTGTAAAGCCACCAACCCTATGCACATATATGGGTATACCAGTGGTACCACTCCAACCCCAACCCACAATGGCCTTCCTTGTTTCTTTTCACCACAAAACGACCACATATACACTCAATCTCTAAGTGTATGTGGGCACATACACTTGGAACACTAATTCGCCTCTTCTGCGCAAATGGGAACTTTAAAACCCCAGCTCCCCCTTGTTCTCCCTTGACACTCCCGGGAACCCTGGGTAGTGCACACATAAACCACCTGTATATATACCCATGCATACACCTATATACGTGTATATGAAAACCCTAAGTCCATATTTCAGTGTTTTACCTCCCCTCTAAAAACATGTCGGGAACCAAAATCTATAATATGGAACTCCAAGTGGGATCACCCTCTAAATTGAATCATCAACCCCGACCTCAAACCTTGAGCTAGATTACCTCAAGAGGAGTGGAGTTATATGGCTCCGAATTGCCCAAGACATCAACCCCAAATTCTTTCCGGCAATTTAATGCACATATTGAATAGGGTGATATGGTCTCCTCACTCTTTTCTTACTGAGCTGAAACCTCAATCCCAAACTCGTCCCGGCAAATTAATGCATGGCTAGAGTACGATAATATAGTTCCCAAACTCTCAGTGAAAGAGTCGCTTCACAGGGATGATCATACCTGACAATTCTATATTATAAACTCTGAAACCCTACCCATTTCACGTACTTGATAATCATACACGCATGGCCATGGGGCAGGTGAGAATAAACAAGTATTACAACAGTGACTCCACGATAGAAACTACAATAATACATGTAGCTCTTATTCGAGTAAACTTAACAGGGTGTTCACACAAAGATTCAAATAGATGGCAGAAGGTTTATAGGTGGCTTAGAAGCCACAAATGGTAAGCCAAAAGTGGCAGTGGAACAAACCAAAAGCTGCCAAACCCTAGACAAGATCATTGCCTGGGATTCCTAGCATCTACTTGTCGTTGGTGTCGATCTCGATATAGAAATCATCCTCTAAATGGATGATCTCCTCTGCAGAAAAATGTCAATGGTTGCAAGGTGAGTACAAAATTGTACTCCGCAAGACTTATAGGGGAAAATAGTATTAGATGCATTCAAGTATCAATAAGGGGTGATTGTGGCCTATTTTGCGTAAAGCCAGTTATTATTTTGATAATAATCTTAAGTTAGGAGAAAAATTGACTATCATATTTATTTAAAAAGGAAGCATAATTCTTCAATGATAAGCCCCACTTTAGATCACCAAACACTTAACTCACTGACTCTCCGTCAACCACTTATGAGAAAACAGTCGCTAGCTTCTCTACTCTAGGGTTGCGATGTTTTAGAGTAACATTGTAGTTGTCTAATTCAACGCAGGTAATCACCAAGTTGTCCATAACCGTGGACATGGCTATTCGAATAGTTCAAACTCTGCAGGGGTGTACATCTTTACCTACACTTATTGATCGACTCTTAACATGAAATCATTAACACACTTCACTAGGTGTGTTGGCAGAGGGTGATCGAACATGACCATTACAATGCTTTCAACTCTATGTATGAGCCACCCTTACGGGCCATTCCATGTATACCAATCCGGTTGTAACCCCGACATGGTCCCATAAGTTGTGAATCGAGGTACATCCCTAGTCTCCCAGACTATGTGTCCACCCCACCCTTATCTGAGGCACCACATCATTTTTCACTCACACTGCAAATGAAAACAGTAAACTAATGCAGCTCATACACTAAGACTAGGCAAATTATTTAGTTGTGGCTGACCCATTATTCCACCAGTGTAGAAATACGCAAATCTTGAGTCAATGTACATAAAAAACTGGCCTTGTAGGAAAACGAGACTACCCACCATGCTCCTAGCCATGGCCTCTCGTCTAAACCCAATGATTATTAATCAGGTTCATTAATTACTTCTCAGTATTCACCCACTGACCCTTACACTTAACCTACCCATTTTGTGTCAGCTTATCTGCCAAGGAATGACGACTTTATATATCTAAGCATGTCTAAGCATGAAATATTGACATAGGCAATATAGATGTATTGACTATACTAGTCTAAATAGGTTGGGGGTGGTAGTGTTGGTTAGGGTGACAAAGTAGATCTATGTAAAGGATAAGGTCAACTATTTATCGATAACATATGAGTAGAACGCATGCGATAATAGTAGAAAAAATCAATTAATACTTTGCAAATAGTAGGTAATTACAACATGATCAAGGGGGTTGCTTGCCTTACTGCTCCGGCGTAGGGTATTGTTTGCACTTAAGTTATTCACGTCGAGATCTTCTAGCACTATCAGAAAGAAGAACTAAAACATCAGAAAAGGAGTACCATGAAGAATTAATAAAATGAGTAACACTAGCATGATGTGAAATGTATTTCATGGCATAGAATATTCAAAATAAAGACTAATGCAAGAGGAATCAGTTTAATCGAAGCCTGGACAATCAAGATATGGCGATCCGAAGGTTTTGGGCTAATCGGGAAACTCTAATTTGAGTTTTTAGCTATTTTATAATTTTTCTCCTATGAAATCATGCATGAAAATGACATGGATGGATAACATTTATTTTTTCTAAATATTTTGATATATTATTTGCATTTTTTGATAAAAATTGGATTTATTATCAATTTTAATTTTTTTGTCTTTTTCTCAGTAATTAAATAATAAAATTCATTTTCATTACTCATATCTATACTACATTATAAAAGGGAGAGTTTTTCTTTTCTAACTCCGCCCCACAAATTCTATACAAACTATTCAGCACCGTCCGATCCTATCTATCCAATGGCTGTTATGTATTTGATGGTCTGCCACCATCCAACGGCTGATCCTATCTATCCAACTGCTGATCTCCCACACATGCATGGCAGTCTCCCTCCTCCCTACCCATGGCAGCTTCCCTCCCTGATCATCCACGCATGGCAGACATCAATCTCTGATCCTGTACCCATGGCAGCCGCACTCCCTTGATCCAGGTCGTAGATCAGGGACGAGCATCACCAGCTTTCGCTGATCTGCTGCAGCCCACGCCATCCCCTGATCGAGGTCACAGATCAGGGACGAGCATCACCGGCTTCCGCTAATCTACTGCAGCCCACGCCATCCCCTGATCTAGGTCACAGATCAGGGCAGAGCATCACCGGCCACCGCTGATCTGCTGCAGCCCACCGTGATCTGCTGCAGCCCTCGCATGTTAAGGTCAGCACAGTAACAGATGGTTGGAACCTGGGATACATTGAGTTACCTGGGAATATAGTCAATCAAATCAAAAATGTGCTTATGGCAGAGATGCATATGTAGATCACGGTGAGCAGGAACTCACATACCATGTATTGGCGAGACGTCAACAAACATGGGGCATATCAAAGTTGCATTTTGTATAAGAAAAACGAATTCCAGGATCTTGTTTCCTGGAAAATTAAATTCTAGGATCATATGCAGTTACCTAGGAATATAGTCAATCAAATGTAAAATGTGCATATGGCAGAGATGCATATGCAGATCACGGTGAGCAGGAACTCACAGACCATGTATGCATGAGATGGTGAGACGTCAACTAATCATAATACATTTTGTATAAGAAAGTTGAATTCCAATATCTTGTTTCCTGGACAATTACATTCTAGGATCATATGCATGCGTGCATGATCTCCCACAAAAGGCAGAGTTATGATAAAGTTAGATGAAGGTGTACTTTTCGCAAGGTTTGCTAACAATGCCATGCATATGCTGATTAGTTGGCAAACAAACACATGTCATGCAATATCTAAACTTTTGATCACTTCCATGGCGCATAGCAAAGTTTCATTTTGTATAAGAAAATTGAATTCCAGGATTTTGTTTCCTAGAAAATTGAATTCTAGGATCATATGCATGCATGCATGATTACAACCACAATTTTTTTGGCAACCCCAGAACATGGATAAGTAAGAAATTTCCCTGTCTGAGAGCAGCATCTCTTCCCTAGGATTTGCATCGCCCGAAGGGGATCTGAGCAAATGATGAAATAATGTCAGAGTTATGATAAAGTTAGATGAAGGTGTACTTTTCACAAGGCTTGCTAATAATGCGATGCATATGCTGATTAGTTGGTAATCAAACACATGTCATGCAGTATCTAAACTTTTGATCACTTACATTATTGGATTCTATATCAGTTTTTGTAATTACTCAATTGTGAACATATAAATGTTGCAGCTTTACTCTTGTTTTGTTTCAAGTTTTCTAATTGGTAAACAACCACACTCCGTTTCTAACTCCCAGATGGGGTCTTCAAAGCAAGATGACGATCGCATTCCGTTTACAGACCTAAGCAATACAAGGATTACAAATAACAACCACTAACTGTTGTCATGAATATACATCCTACAATTCTGGCTTCCATTGCATAACTAAAGAGATGCTAACCATTTATAGGCAGCCTGAGTAATAAAAGTGTGGGTGGATCAACAACAATAAGTGGCCATCCCACTAAGCCTATGGAACAAAAGAGGCAAAGGGAGAGAGATCGGATTGCGTGATTGTCTGATGAGCAGAAGGCTGATTTGCTAAAACGGCGCCATGAAGCATGCCAACGAAAGCATACTGTTGCTACACATGACAGTGTTCATCACACTCTATCATCGACGCCCAGCTTGATAACGTTTGGTATGACCATTGGTTTATTTTTGTTAGTGAACAGATGCACATCTTCCTAGGGTTATATCCACAATAGTGTAGTTATGAAGGATTTTAGAAGGCTTTGTGTTGAGAAGCAGTGATAATTGTGTACAAGCTAGAGGATTTGACAACCAGAGGATGTTTATAGGGGTGTGGGCAAAGGAAGTATAAGAAATAAATTTTTATAGGGATGTTCATAAGAGGTGAATGTTATTTTGTTTACTTTATTTTAGGAAATGTCCAGATTCTACGCGCTTTGGCCAAAGGCTGAAAAGTGTGACCAGTAAGTCAGTTTAAGCGTAGATTATTGGGAGTTTCAAACCTGTCACTTGATGAACCATAGGAAATAATAACACATGTAAAAAGCTGCAGCAGGCTAATTAGCATGAGACAGCACAAACATACCATTATAAATAAACAGGAAAGAGATATACTCCATAAGCAAATTAGTTCCTGTTGAAAGCCATCAATCTCTACTTTCAGCATAGGTAATCATTGTGTATGGCATTGCTTTTGTGTAGGTTTTCATACATGTCAACTTGACTACACTATTACTCTGTGTATGTAGGCACCCCCGGTGTTGTTGTGCAATCATGTGCTTCTGGAAATGCAAACATGCCTCGAAATTTGTGGACAAGCAACAAGGAAAATATTAACCCTATGGACAATTCAGATTGGATTAGCAGAAATGATGCATACCAAATGCAGAAGATTCCTATGCAAAGTAAACCTATCAATGTACCCTCTTCTCACAATAGTCGTGGAGATGTAAAAATTTGGGAACAAAGACAGCATGTAATATCTCCTTCTAAAAGATACTTTCAATTGTTGATGAATAAAAGGGGTAGGGATTCTTTCCTACCTTTGCCTCTTTTGTTCCCTTTGTGCTAAATAAAATTAAACAATATGCAGATGATCTCACCACACATCTAGAGGGATTCATGGCCAGGATACCAAAATGCCAAGTACTGCAACCCCGCTTTCCTACATCGAAGATCCAGGTGCTTGTATAGCTAACTTTATATATGTATTGTTCTTTCTAAAAAATTTCTAATATATTTAATGGTGTGCAGTTCAGGGCCTTTCTGTGGGGTCCAACAAATTGGAAGTATATGCATCTGACAATAGATTATGGAAAGGAAGGGATCATTATTCTAGGATCGAATCGGTTGAACAGGACAAACTGCTGCATAAGAAGCGTGAGTATATTAAACGGAGGCAGCATGGCTGTGATAGCAAAAACATTGAGGATGATGTATACAAGGCACCAATTACACCTCCTATTCATCATCATTCAATTGAAGTTCAAGTTGACAGCAGAATAGAAATGCATGATGGTATTTAAAGTTGTACAATTTTATTTACACGTATCGTTTGCAGGTAACAAAAGCTAATCAACTTTTTAGCAGGTGACATCGATCAGCCACCCGATCCATTTGGAATATTTGAGCCCATTGAACAGCCATCCTACAAGGAAGGTATTAGTGCGATTATTTTTTCACTCCACATAAATGCCTACTGGCTAGGTCTTATTAAATGTTTTACAGAACTAGATTGCGAGGAGACAGTACCCCTTGTAGAAGCTCAATATGACGATGATGAGGAAAGTAGGATCTTCAGTGCACAAGGTTACAAACTAGATGCAATGTTGTAGGAAGAGTATTGTACAATTTGAGTTACTCACTTAATTTATGCTATTTAAATGATGACAAGTGTTGAGTTCGAAATGTATCGAGTGGTAGATGGTACTAGCGAGGGGATCCGTACTCATGATCCATATGACATTATTTACCATGACTTGCCAAATAGCCACACTGTTCTGAAGCCGGCAAAAGACTGTAGACATTGTGGAGCAATGCGGTTCCAATATAAGGGACCCGCATTCTGTTGCCGAAGTGGAAAGGTTAAAATATTTATTCCAGAGGTTCCCCAAGAGTTACGCCGGTTGTTTACAAGCCAGGATGATGAGGATGCAAAATATTTCAGGCAACATATATGGTATTTCAACTCACACTTCTCCTTCACGAGTCTTGGGGTGACCCTTGACCATCGAGTCAGTACTGTAGCCAAAACTGGTGTATACACATTCCGTGCACACGGTCAGTTGTATCACTGTCTGGACTAGCTGGTGCCTGGTGATAATGGACCTCGTCATTTGTAGCTCTATATTTTTGAAACTGATGAAACCTTGGCACATAGAGTTCAAAGGTTTCCAGATCTTGATATTGATCTCATAAGGATTATTCTAGGGTATACTAGAGACCAATCCTTATGTGCAGACTTTAAGAGCATTGGTTATATTCCAAATCTAGATGAATATATAATCTCTCTAAACACAAATATAACACTGGACCAACGACAGTACAAGGCACCCACAGCTTCTCAGGTGGCTGCTATCTGGGTGGAAGGGAGCGACACAAATAACTATTTTGATAGAAGTGTTATTGTGTATGGCAGAGGAGATCGTCCGCTATTTATCATAGCATATCATGGGTGCTATGATCCTTTGGCGTATCTGTTATATTTCCCTGGTGGGGAGACAGGATGGAATCGTTGGATGCCCTACGATGGACCACCTTCCGTCGTTAGTGTGAACCATGATGACAGTCAGGGTCACACTTTCCATGTCCCAGGTATGAATATCCATTATTACAGTTTTATTGTACTTCCATAATTTGTTATTAATAGAATTTTGAGAATTAACTATCTTCTGGATGCCAACTACAACGACAACCATGACAATGAATTCATCAGTATGACTGGTGATGCACCTAAGTCTAGAAAATATGTCAGCACAAGAGAGTACTACTGTTTCAAGCTACAAATTAGGAGATCATTATTTAACATCATTTGTTTGGCGGGCGCCTTTTCCAGCAGTGGGCTGATAGAGTCTATGAGGCTTGATTTCTTCTCAAAGCCAGAGAATCAGAAGCTCATACGTGCTGAACTTTATCAGGTAATATTGGCTTTCAACCTTGTTAGTCTATTAGTCTAGAATGCAACAGAATTTAATACTGCATATTATTACAAACACATACACATGTGTTGATTCATTTATTTATTTTGCAGGGTGTTGTTGACGTCATTTCTATTGGCGAGATGCGTGGTTCTTAGGTTGGCAAAAGAATCGTGCTTCCGCGATCTTTTCCTGGAGGTGATCAAGACATGCAGCGAAGATTCCTTGATGCAATGGCGATAGTACAGCTGTTTGGGAAGCCAGATTACTTCATCACCATGACTTGCAACCCATATTGGGAGGAGATAACATCAAATCTTTCACCTGGTAGACACCGCATGACTGGCCAGACCTTGTGGCAAGAGTATATAGGGCTAAGCTGTGAGATATGCATGATCTTTTTATCAAGAAGAAATACTTTGGTGAGGTTGCAGCTTTTGTTCATGTCACTGAGTTTCAGAAGAGAGGCCTACCGCATGAGCACTTCCTGTTGATCATGCGCTCAGAAAGTAAGTTAACAAGCCTAGATGGTTATGACAGGGTGATATCTGTAGAGATTCCTCACAAGGACAGGTACCCTGTATTGCATGCTTTGGTCATCAAGCACATGTTGCATGTGATGGGATTCATAGCATAGAAAACAAAAATTTTCCTACGAGATGCAAACGAAAACCTAGATCCAATCTAGAAAACCAAGATCCAATCTAGAAGAAGCTTGCAACGAGAGACAGATCATATCTACATACCCTCGACGAACACGTCAACGCAGCGGAGAATTTGACCGTTGTCGATGAAGCCCGCAGCCTCCCGCAGCTAGGTTATACCTCCCAGCCGCGAGAGGGATCTTCTCGTGTTCCAATCCGATCAAGCACCGCAACGAGCGGCACCTCCGAGATGTGTACACGTACGGCTCGATGACGTCTCCTCCTTCTTGATCCAGCAAGGTGAGGTGGAGAGGTAGATGAGATCTCCAGCAGCACGACGGTGTGGTGGTGGATGTGGTGGAGAAATTCCTGCAGGGCTTCGCCTAAGCAGCTGCGGGAGAGGAGTAGATGGGAGAGAGAGAGGGGCTGGCGGCCAGGGTTCAAGGGGGGCTGCGCCCAGCCCTCTCCCCCTTTATATAGGCTCGGTACTGTTCATGTGAACAGTACGTGAACAGTAACTTGCCTCCCAAGTTCCCCTTTTTTCCTTTATCTTATCTCTCCTATTTTTAAGGGATATCGATCTTATCCATCTAGGAAGGGGGGTTACTGTTCACATGAAACTATTCATGTGTGTACTGTTCATGCAGTACCCTTGGTCCATGTGGACCCCTCCGGGATAAGTGGGCCCTACTCTAGAACCCTCCGGAACCTTCTAGAACTTCTCCGGAACTCTGCCGGAAAAATCCCGAACCTTTCCGAAACCCTAAAAATACTTTCCCATATATGAAATTGTATCTCCGAACCATTCCGGAGCTCCTCGTGACGTCCTGGATCCCATCCGAGACTCCGAACAAAATTTCGGTCTCACCATATTAATATCTCATTCTCTACCCTGGCATCAACGAACCTTAAGTGTGTGACCCTACGGGTTCGGGAATATGCGGACATGATCGAGACACCTCTCCGATCAATAATCAATAGCGGGACCATGGATGTCCATATTGATTCCCACATATTCAACGAATATCATTTATCGGTTGAACCACTATATCGAATGTTCCATTCCTTTGTCTCACGATATTTTACTTGCCCGAGATTTGATCGTCGGTATCACCATACCTAGTTCAATCTCGTTTCCTGGTAAGTACTCTTTACTCGTTCCGTAATACAACATCCTCTGTGACTAACTCCTTAGTCCCTTGCTTGCAAGCGATATCGAATGTGCATTACCGAGTGGGCCTAGAGAATATCTCTCCGTCACGTGGATGGACAAATCCCACTCTTGATACATGCAACCCAACAAGTACTTTCCGAGATACCTGAAAGACACCTTTATGATCACCCTGTTACGGCGTGATGGTTGATGCCCTCAAAGCATTCTTCCGGTACTAGGGAGTGGCATTATCTCATGGTCGAAGGACTAGAACATTTAACATATGATAGCTGAAGCAAATAAAACTTAGTGACACGATCAAATTGCTACGCTCAACTTGGGTCTATCCATCACATCATTCTCCTAATGATATGACCTTGTTATTAATTAACAACTCATGTTCATGGTTGGGAAACCTTAACCATCAATTAATCAACAAGCTAGTGTTAGAGGATCACTAGGGACACGGTGTTGTTTATATAACCACACAAGTAATAATGTTTCCAATTAATACAATTATAGCATGGAGAATAAACTTTATCATGAACTTGAAATATGACAAATAACAACTTTATTTATTGCCTCTAGGGCATATTTCCAACAGTTTCCCACTTGCACTAGAGTCAATAATCTAGGTTACATTGGTAAAGGTCTAACACCCATGGACTCCTGGTGCTGATCATGTTTTGCTCGTGGAAGAGGTTTAGTCAACGGGTCCGCCACATTCAGATCCGTATGTACTTTGCAAATCTTTATGTCACCTTCTTTGACATACTCACGAATGGTGTGAAAGCGGCGCTTGATGTGCTTGGAATTCTTGTGAGACCTTGGCTCTTTGGCGTTCGCTATGGCACCAGTGTTGTCACAGTAGATAGCCATAGGGTCTAACGCGCTAGGAACCACACCAAGTTCAATCATGAACTCTCTCATCCAGACACCTTCCTGTGCTGCTTCAGCAGCAGCCACATACTCCGCTTCAGTTGTAGATGCCGCGATAACGCTCTGCTTCGAGCTTCTCCAGCTCACTGCTGCACCATTCAAAATGAATACATATCCTGATTGAGATTTAGAGTCATCTATGTCTGTGTTGAAGCTAGCATCGACGTAACCCTTTACGACAAGCTCTTCATCACCACCATAGACTAGAAACATGTCCTTAGTCCTCTTCAGGTACTTAAGGATATTCTTAACTACTGTCCAGTGTTCCACTCCTGGATCACTCTGGTATCTGCTCGTCAAACTAAGAGCATGGGACACACCGGTCTAGTACACAGCATGGCATACATGATAGAGCCTATGGCCGAGGCATAGGGGATATTACTCATCTTTTCTCTATCTTCTGCCGTAGCCGGACACTGAGCCTTGCTCAATATCTTACCTTGCAACATGGGCAAGAACCCTTTCTTTGACTCATCCATTCTGAACTTCTTCAGAACCTTGTCAAGGTATGTGCTTTGATTAAGTGCTATCAGGCGTTTTGACCTATCTCTATAGATCTTAATGCCTAATATGTAAGCAGCTTCACCAAGGTCTTTCATTGAAAAATTCTTATTCAAATAACCTTTTACACTTTCAAGAAGTTCTATATCATTTCCAATCAATAATATGTCATCCACATATAATACCAGAAATGCTACAGAGCTCCCACTCACTTTCTTGTAAATACAAGCCTCCTTGTAATTTTGGACAAATCCAAAACCTTTGATCACCTCATCAAATCGAAGGTTCCAACTCCGGGATGCTTGCTTCAGTCCATAGATGGAACACTGAAGTTTGCATACTTTACTAGCATCCTTAGGATCGACAAAACCTTCGGGTTGCACCATGTACAACTCTTCCTCAATGTTACCATTAAGGAATGCAGTTTTGACATCCATCTGCCAAATTTCATAATCGAAAAATGCAGCAATTGCTAGTAGAATCCGAACAGACTTTAGCATCGCTACCGGTGAGAAGGTCTCATCGTAGTCAACTCCTTGAATTTGTCGAAACCCTTTTGCGACAAGTCGAGCTTTGTAGACGGTCACATTACCATCAGCGTCTATTTTCTTCTTAAAGATCCATTTGTTCTCAACGGCCTTCCGACCATCAGGGAGGTCAACCAAAGTCCACACTTGGTTATCATACATGGATCCCATTTTGGATTTCATGGCGTCTAGCCATTTCTTGGAGTCTGGGCCCATCATCGCTTCCTCATAGTTCGCAGGTTCGTCGTTGTCCAACAACAAGACATTCATGACAGGATTACCGTACCATTCAGGAGCGGTACGTGTCCTAGTCGACCTGCGAAGTTCAGTAGCAGCCTCGTTTGAAGTTTCATGATCATCATCATTAGCTTCCTCTCTAGGTGGTGAAGGCTGCTCTGGAACATCTTCCGTCGCTGCGCCACTCTCCAATTCGAGAGAAGGTTCATCAACCTCGTTCAGCTCTACTTTCCTCCCACTCACTTCTTTCGAGAGAAACTCCTTCTCAAGAAAGGATCCATTCTTGGCAACAAAGACTTTGCCCTCGGATCTGTGATAGAAGGTATACCCAATTGTTTCTTTAGGGTATCCTATGAAGACACATTTTTCCGCTTTGGTTTCGAGCTTATCAGGCTGTAACTTCTTTACATAAGCATCGCATCCCCAAACTTTAAGAAACGATATCTTAGGCTTTTTACCATACCATAACTCATATGGAGTCGTTTCAATGGATTTTGATGGAGCCCTATTTAAAGTGAATGCGGCTGTCTCTAATGCATAACCCCAAAACGATAGTGGCAGATCGGTAAGAGACATCATAGACCGCACCATATCCAATAGAGTGCGATTACGACGTTCGGACACACCATTGCGCTGTGGTGTTCCTGCTGGCGTGAGTTGTTGAACAATTTCACACTTCTTCAAATGCATACCAAACTCGTAACTCAAATATTCACCTCCACGATCAGATCGTAGAAACTTAATTTTCTTGTTACGATGATTTTCTACTTCACTCTGAAATTCTTTGAACTTTTCAAACGTTTCAGACTTGTGTTTCATTAAGTAAATATACCCATATCTACTTAAATCATCCGTGAAGGTTAGGAAATAACGATATCCACCGCGCGTAGAAGAACTCATTGGTCCACACACATCAGTATGTATGATTTCCAACAATTCACTTGCCCGCTCCATTGTTCCAGAGAACGGGGTTCTAGTCATCTTGCCCATAAGGCATGGTTCACATGTATCAAATGATTCAAAGTCAAGTGATTCCAGAAGTCCATTAGAATGAAGCTTCTTCATGCGATCTACACCAATATGACCTAAACAGCAGTGCCACAAGTATGTGGTATTGTCACTATTTACTTTGCATCTTTTGGCATCAATATTATGAACATGTGTGTCACTACAATCGAGATTTAACAAGAATAAACCATTCACAATGGGTGCATGACCATAAAAGATATTACTCATATAAATAGAACAACCATTATTCTCAGACTTAAATGAATAACCGTCTCGCAATAAACAAGATCCAGATATAATGTTCATGCTTAACGCAGGCACCAAATAACAATTATTGAGGTTTAAAACTAATCCCGAAGGTAGACGTAGAGGGAGCGTGCCGACGGCGATCACATCAACCTTGGAGCCATTTCCAACGCGCATCGTCACCTCATCCCTTGCTAGTCTTCGTTTATTCTGCAGCTCCTGTTTCGAGTTACAAATATTAGCAACCGAACCAGTATCAAATACCTAGGCACTACTACGAGTACTAGTAAGGTAAACATCAATAACATGTATATCAAATATACCTTTCTTCTTGATGTTGCCAGCCTTCAAATCTGCCAAGTACTTGGGGCAGTTACGCTTCCAGTGGCCACTCTCCTTGCAATGGAAGCACTCAGTGTCAGGTTTAGGGCCAGCCTTGGGTTTCTTCGCGGGAGTGGCAACTTTCTTGCCACCCTTCTTGAAGTTTCCCTTCTTGCCCTTCTTCTTGAAACTGGTGGTCTTATTGACCATCAACACTTGATGTTCCTTCTTGATTTCCACCTCAGCAGCTTTCAGCATCGTGAACAGTTCGGGAAGCGTCTTCTGCATGCCTTGCATATTATAGTTCATCACAAAGCTCTTGTAGCTTGGTGGTAGTGACTGGAGAACCCTGTCAATCCCCAACTGATTGGGAATGACTACGCCCAACTGACTTAGGCGATCGGCGTACCCAGACATTTTGAGTACGTGCTCACTGACGGAGCTGTTCTCCTCCATCTTACAGTTAAAGAACTTCTCAAAGGCTTCATAGCTCTCCACACGGGCATGAGTCTGAAATATCACTTTCAGTTCCTCAATCATCTCATATGCCCCGTGTTTCTCAAAACATTTTTGGAGATCAAGTTCTAAACCGTACAGAATGGCGCACTGAACTATCGTGTGGTCATCTTTGCGAGATTGATAGACATTCCTGACATCCTCAGGAGCGTCATTAGCAGGGGCCTGACCCAACGTTGCATCAAGGACATAAGCCTTCTGTGCAGCAGTGAGGATGATCCTCAGATTGCGGTACCAGTCCGCGAAGTTGCTTCCATTGGATTTCAGTTTCTCTTTCTCTAGGAACGCATTAAAATTGAGCGACGGAGCTACGGGACGAGCCATTGATCTACAACATATTTGCAAAGGCATTTAGACTATGTTCATGATAATTAGTTCAAATTAATCAAATTACTAATGAACTCCCACTAAACTCAACATCCCTCAAGTTGTTTAGTGATACATGATCCAAATCCACTATCCCAAGTCCGATCATCACATGAGATGGGGTAATTTCAATGGTGAACATCAACATGTTGATCATATCATCCATATGACTCATGTTTAACCTTTCGGTTCGATGTGTTCCGAGGCCATGTCTGTACATGCTAGGCTCGTCAAGCTAACCAAAGTATTTTCGAATGTGTAAAACTGGCTTACACCCGTTGTATGTGAGCGTAGAGTTTATCACACCCGATCATCACGAGGTGCTTCAAAACGATGAACTTTTGCAACGGTGCATACTAAGGGAGAACACATTTTATCTTGATATTAGTGTGAGGGATCATCTTATAATGCTACCGCCGTACTAAGCAAAATAAGATGCATAAAAAGGATAAACATCACATGCAAGAATAATGTAACATGGTATAGCCTTTTCTTCTTTTGCGCCTTTGATCTCCATCTCCAATGCACCGGCACGATCTCCATCATCACCAGCATGACGCCTAACTCCTTGGGCGTCACACATGATAGTCACCACCACGTGTTGCAACTACAACTATTGCTACCACTAGCGATAAAGTAATGCAATTACATGGCGTTTGGAGTTGACACGCAGGTCATACAATAAATATTAAAGACAACCATGTGGCTCCTGCCGGTTGCCGTACTCATCGACATGCAAGCCGTGAAATATTACAAAACATGATCATCTCATACATCACATATATCACATCACATCTTGGCTATACCACATCACATGCCCCTGCAAAAACAAGTTAGACGCCTCTACTTATTGTTTGCAAGTTTTACGTGGCTTCTAGGGGTTGTATACAAGAACCGTTCTTACCTACGCAAAGCCACAACGTGGATTCAATTATTGCTATAAATTTTTTTTTCAAGCCTCCCGTTGCAAATTAGATTTCACTATAGCAAGAGAGACAGACACCCGCCAGCTGCTTATGCAATACAAGTTGCATGTCGAGCGCAGAACCGGTCTCATGTGCGAGGACATGTAAAGTTGGTCCGGGCCGCTTCATCTTGCTATCCCGCAAAATCCAAAGTGCACGAAAAGAGGTAGCAACAAGAGAATCAACGCCCACAATCCAATTGTGTTCTACTCGTACAAAGCATCTACGCATAGACCTGGCTCTGATACCACTGATTGGGATTTGTAGCATAGAAAACAAAAATTTTCCTACAAGATGCAAACGAAAACCTAGATCCAATCTAGAAAACCAAGATCCAATCTAGAAGAAGCTTGCAACGAGAGACAGATCATATCTACATACCCTCGACGAACACGTCAACGCAGCGGAGAATTTGACCGTTGTCGATGAAGCCCGCAGCCTCCCGCAGCTAGGTTATACCTCCCAGCCGCGAGAGGGATCTTCTCGTGTTCCAATCCGATCAAGCACCGCAACGAGCGGCACCTCCGAGATGTGTACACGTACGGCTCGATGACGTCTCCTCCTTCTTGATCCAGCAAGGTGAGGTGGAGAGGTAGATGAGATCTCCAGCAGCACGACGGTGTGGTGGTGGATGTGGTGGAGAAATTCCTGCAGGGCTTCGCCTAAGCAGCTGCGGGAGAGGAGTAGATGGGAGAGAGGGGCTGGCGGCCAGGGTTCAAGGGGGGCTGCGCCCAGCCCTCCCCCCCCTATATATAGGCTCGGCACTGTTCATGTGAACAGTACATGAACAGTAACTTGCCTCCCAAGTTTCCCTTTTTTCCTTTATCTTATCTCTCCTATTTTTAAGGGATATCGATCTTATCCATCTAGGAAGGGGGGTTACTATTTATGTGACACTATTCACGTGTGTACTGTTCATGCAGTACCCTTGGACCATGTGGACCCCTCCGGGATAAGTGGGCCCTACTCTAGAACCCTCCGGAACCTTCTAGAACTTCTCCGGAACTCTGCCGGAAAAATCCCGAACCTTTCCGAAACCCTAAAAATACTTTCCCATATATGAAATTGTATCTCCGGACCATTCCGGAGCTCCTCGTGACGTCCTAGATCCCATCCGAGACTCCAAACAAAATTTCGGTCTCACCATATTAATATCTCATTCTCTACCCTGGCATCAACGAACCTTAAGTGTGTGACCCTACGGGTTCGGGAATATGCGGACATGATCGAGACACCTCTCCGATCAATAATCAATAGCGGGACCATGGATGTCCATATTGATTCCCACATATTCAACGAATATCATTTATCGGTTGAACCACTATATCGAATGTTCCATTCCTTTGTCTCACGATATTTTACTTGCCCGAGATTTGATCGTCGGTATCACCATACCTAGTTCAATCTCGTTTCCTGGTAAGTACTCTTTACTCGTTCCGTAATACAACATCCTCTGTGACTAACTCCTTAGTCCCTTGCTTGCAAGCGATATCGAATGTGCATTACCGAGTGGGCCCAGAGAATATCTCTCCGTCACGTGGATGGACAAATCCCACTCTTGATACATGCAACCCAACAAGTACTTTCCGAGATACCTGAAAGACACCTTTATGATCACCCTGTTACGGCGTGATGGTTGATGCCCTCAAAGCATTCTTCCGGTACTAGGGAGTGGCATTATCTCATGGTCGAAGGACTAGAACATTTAACATATGATAGCTGAAGCAAATAAAACTTAGTGACACGATCAAATTGCTACGCTCAACTTGGGTCTATCCATCACATCATTCTCCTAATGATATGACCTTGTTATTAATTAACAACTTATGTTCATGGTTGGGAAACCTTAACCATCAATTAATCAACAAGCTAGTGTTAGAGGATCACTAGGGACACGGTGTTGTTTATATAACCACACAAGTAATAATGTTTCCAATTAATACAATTATAGCATGGAGAATAAACTTTATCATGAACTTGAAATATGACAAATAACAACTTTATTTATTGCCTCTAGGGCATATTTCGAACAGCATGGACCCTGCGGTTCTCTTAGGAAGAATTGTCCTTGCATGATAGACGGACAATGTCGTTTTCGCTATCCTCGATAGTTCTGTGACGCGACGCAACAAGGAAAGGACTCATATCCTACCTATAGGAGGAGGGATGATGGGTATCGAGTGAAGGTCAGGGGTGCTGAGTTGGATAACAGATGGGTGGTCCCGTACAACCCCAGTCTGCTTATGCGATATAACTGCCATATCAATGTCAAAGCGTGCTCCAGCATTAAGGCAGTTAAGTACTTGTTCATGACCGCACATGTTTCTCAGTCAAATCAGCAGAAATCAATGAAGGTGCAATAATCAATGAGATTGACCAGTACAGGGATGCTCGGTATGTGTCACCCCCAGAGGCTATCCACAGGATTTTTGGTTTTCATATGTTTGGTGTCTCTCCGGTTGTTCTGCAACTCTAGCTTCATTTGCCCAATATGCATACTATCACATTCAAAGGGTCTGAGAACTTGGAGGATGTTGTTAGTAGGCCTTCTTCTTGAAGGACAATGCTTACAGAGTATTTCAAGATGAACCAGCAGGATATTTGTGCATGGAAATTTTTGTACAAAGAGTTTCCAGAATCCTTCACTTGGAATAGGGGCAAGAAGCATTGGCAGAAAAGAAAACAAAGGGGACAGATTGGAAGAATTGTGTATGCTCACCCTTCCGAAGGGGAGAGGTACTTCTTGAGGGTGCTCCTGAATCATGTTAGGGGTGCAACTTCTTTTGAGGATTTGAGAAGTGTTAATGGGAATCCATGCTCGATATTCTGAGAAGCATGCGAGCAAAGAGGACTCATAGAGAAGGACAGATCTCATGATGAAGCCATGACTGAGGCTGTGACTTTCCAAATGCCCTGTGCTCTAAGAAGGTTGTTCGCAACAATTGTGGTATTCTGTGAGACGACCAACATCAGAGATTTGTTTGAGAAGCATTTGGAATCGATGTCTGAAGATTACCGTCGTACTCAACCCAATGCTGCAGCACTTGAACAAATGATGCTGAGGAACATTATGGATTTGATACATTCTATGGGGAAGGATATTAAAAGCTATGGACTTCTAGAGATCAATGAGGAAAGTGATTCTTCTGGCGAGGACACGAGAGAGGTTAGAGAGGAGCTGGCAGTCGTCATGGACCAAGATCATCTAGATTTATTTGCCACTCTGAACACTGAGCAGCTGGCTGGGTTTGATATGATCATGGATCACGTGATCAACAACAGGAGCCAAATTTTCTTTGTCGATGGTCCAGGAGGCACGGGGAAGACGTACCTATACAAGGCACTACTTGCTAGGGTACATTCCATGGGCCTATTAGCCATTGCAACTGCAACATCTGGTATAGCAGCATCGATCATGCCTGGTGGACGTACCGTGCACTCTAGATTCAAAATTCCAATTAAGCTTACTGACACCAGCATGTGCAATTTCACCAAGCAGAGTGGTACCACTGAATTGCTTTGTAGGGCTTCCTTGATAATCTGGGATGAAGTTGCCATGACAAAGCGTCAAACAGTTGAGACACTCGATAGGTCACTCCAAGATATTACGGGATGTGCTTTGCCGTTTGGGGGTAAGGTTTTGGTGTTTGGTGGAGATTTTAGACAGGTCCTTCCTGTGGTTCCATGTGGGACAAGAGCGCAGATCACTGATGCTACACTACAGAAATCTTGTCTATGGGAGAATATTAGAAAGATACACCTCACACGCAATATGAGGGCGCGAACTGACCCTTGGTTCTCTGAATACCTCCTAAGAATTGGTAATGGAACTGAAGAAACTATTGATGATGATTACATACGTCTTCCTGGTGATATTATGATTGGTTACACTGACACTAAAGAATCAATTAACAAGTTAATCAAAGATGTGTTCCCATCGCTCCATCACAATGCTAGATCAAGAAAATACATGAGCACACGTGCTATTCTGTCAACCAAGAATGAGCACGTGGATGCGCTGAATGCAAAGATGATTGACAAATTCCCAGGACAAGAAAAAAGGTATACCACAACTTTGACTCAGTAGATGATGATGCGCACAGTAACTACCCGATTGACTTTTTAAACTCGCTCACACCGAACGGCTTGCCCCCACATATTCTGAAAGTCAAAGTATACTGCCCTGTCATTCTGCTACGTAATCTCGATCCTCACAATGGCCTGTGTAATGGAACTAGGCTGATGGTTAGAGCATTCCAAGATAATGCAATTAATGCGGAGATTGTTGGTGGACAACATGCTAGAAATAGGGTGTTTATACCTAGGATACCATTATCACCATCGGAGGACATATCACTTCCTTTCAAGTTCAAGAGGAAACAATTCCCCATCCGACTGAGTTTTGCAATGACCATAAACAAGGCTCAAGGTCAAACCATTCCTACTGTTGGAATTTACCTTCATGAGCTTGTATTCTCGCATGGCCAGCTATATGTTGCATTGTCAAGGGGTGTGTCAAGACAGACGACTCGGATTTTCGCTAAGCCAAACAAAAAGGTAGATCCTACGGGAAAAAGCACCAAGAACATTGTGTACAAAGATGCCTTATGTTAGCCACTACATAATGTAAGTACTGTCTTATAATTAGTAGTATTTCTCTCAAGTTTTTAATTCTTTAATACACTTGGAATCTGAAGCTATTCTTTTATGCATTTATTATTTCAGGAACAATATATGAAACTAAAAACTATGATGTTTATTTGCTTCAAAGGTCAGATCTATAGGACATATGAGGTATTGATATGGCCATTAATTGATTATATCTTTGTCTTAAGTAATATAGTTATTAGAAGAAGAAAGTAGTGGTATGAGTAGTATTGTGTTTCCTTGCTTTTTTCTAGATTTGTATTCTACTCTTCTGTATTGATTTATGTGTTGCGTAGAATAAGAGTAGCATATGGAAAATTCCTAGCTGCCAATTACAAAGAGGACTTCTCAGATTGAATGGAGCCTCATAAAATTGAACGTACTTTTCTTTTTGAAGTGAAGTGTTGACAGGTCACTGAGGCCAGCAGTCCTATTATGCATAGCCATTTCATTACTTGTAGTGTTTAACATTTCCAAATAACGAGCATATGCTATTTCTCCTTACTGGTAAGAAATTTTGTATTTTTCCACACAAAGCAACATGGATTTTATCATAGCTACTATATACGAGACTGATCAGTAACCGTAGTTTTCAATCCATATGTAGCACTGATTAATTAGGTTGTTCCTTTCATTCAATTTTTAGTCTGAAGGTTGTTGCTTTATCCTGTTCCAAATGTTATGTCACTGAGCTATTTATCCATAGCACCTCCAATTGTAAAGCTTAGTTGCCTTTTTTCTATGGCTCGAAGTTTGATTTTTATTAAGTTTTGGTGAGCTAGGTACTTGGTTGGGTGCAATTTGCTTCCTGCTTAAGCAATTGGGATGTACTTATGAAATCAGAACTATGCAAATAAAGAATATAAACGTGAATTGAAAGCATATTAGATTATGGTAGAACAGCTTAGTTGCGCCTTGTTTTATACAGCCTGGAGCTAAGTTGTTTGCGCACTCGAGGCATAACAAATATGTCATCAGCTAGCACCTTTCATATGTTTTACTAACATTACAACTTTACATAGGGTACCAACCACTTAGAATATAATCTTGCTCTATTTTTTTATCAGAGTACCACAGATGACAAGGGTCATCCATGACTTTGTAGAAGGCATGAAGAAGGAGACACTTGATATGGTATCGTCTGATGTCAACTTCCCCAATGGCCATTTTCCAGACTACAGGATTGGGCCAAACAATAAATTATTGACCCAGAGGAGACACGTGAGGTTGTACCTTTGAAGGAGATCGTTGTGACATAAACAACACAGTTTCTAGAGCAGCAAAGGTGGCTCTCAGTGAGTGATCTCAAGGAGCAGTTTGAGAAATGCAGCTTGTATAAAATGGTTGGAGATTTTTATATATAATTGTTTGGTTAGAGAATATAGCGAGAGCACAAGAGAGCACAAGGTATAATCGGTGCTTGGCTTTGAACTTTATTAGTGTACTTTGATAGCCCTTGATATATTTTGCTTCTGTCAGTATAGTTTGATAAGGTTAAGATTGGTGTTCTGATATGAGATTTTTGTGCTAAGTAGTCAAATACTCTATGGAGATCAGCTATTGGAGCACGGTGGGTACATTAGAAATAATTAACATCTCAAACTTCAGCCAAACATTGGAGCACGGTGGTGATTGTGAGGGACCCGGTATTTTAATCCAAATAAAGGAATTCACAACAAGTGAAGACGGTGACCATAGCCGCTACCTGCGACGGACTATGGCCCACCCCCGCCCCGTGCGACATGCATACGACACAATGCGTATGACTCACCACGGCCTGATTGAGGGATCACGATTCCAAACACATACGCCACAATGCGTATGACTCACTTTGGCAATGGACCGTTCATTCACTTTGCACTTCACTTGATTCGGAATAAAATAACAAGTTCCTCCATATGCACCCAACCACACTCCCCATTTCAACATAGACGCATGACAGACGGGAGGTGGGGGCATATGTTGGACAGCAAGCATATCATCACACGAACCACTACGATATGATAATATTACTAGCTGTCCAAGTTGTGAACTATTTAGTTTACATCATTCGGTGATAACCGGAAACATATCCAAATGTAAAGTATTTAAACAACAGCGGAAGAAAGTTAAGTGAGTCCCACAGCGGCGCATCGACCGCTGACCAAAAACCAACCAAAATCCCATGCGTCGATAGCCAACCAAGAAAACCAAGAGATTAAACATCCTCAAAGTAATCCTCGACCATTGGCTCACCTGCAATGATCTAGGAATATCCTAGGTGAGTACGAGGTACTCGCAAGACTTATTCGTGCTTGATTAGATGTCCTACACATACTAGTATAGCAGTAATAAAACATGGTGCATCTCGAGCTAGCAAGGTACAATCATACGAACATTGTACTAACAGAGGGAAGGTAATCATGGGAAGTAACTCACAGTTCAGATTTCATACATCTTAATGAATGATCATGATGGCACTCACTAGTTACATGTGCTCTTTAGTGCACAAGCACAGTGGCACTCACTTGCCATTTCCCAACCACTTGGGACAGTCCACACATCCACATTAACAGTGAGCCATCATGACAACACATTCACTTAATCTCTCGGATCGTTACCGGCAATCGATCACCCTGAGTGTAAAGAGTGCCTTATCCCTTGGAGGTTGCAAGGCTCCAAGGGTCTTAGACTTACCTCAACTACACCCCAGCCTCGATGTTGCTAACGTCCACGCGTGACAAGGGGAGTAATCACGATGGAGTCACCTCAGGGTTGGTATCGCGACAACACTCTCCTTACACCTGGTCGCAACATGCATTCCAAATGATACCAACTTTATCCATCAGACACATTCCCTTTGGCTCTCACATCTCACCTTAGTAGGTTCAAATATTTAGTGTATCAGGTTAATTTTAACCATAGCTAGACATAACTTACAGCACATCCTAACATGCTAGTTTAACCGAACTCGACCACAATTTCCGAACAACGGTCCACACATCAACATATAGATAAGTAAAGCAGGTAATCGATAATTAAATGATGCAACAAGCTCTGCTTGCCTTGCTCAAGTTGTTCCTGGTCTTGCGGTGAATCGTGAGCCTGGTGGTCTCCTTCTTCGAGCTTTGAGGGCAAGCAATGCGAATACCGGAAACAAAATGATAAACGAAAGTAATGAGTCCAGCATGTATGCATGATGTTTGATGCTCAGTGCAAGAATCTAAAATGACGTAGGTAGGATAGAAATCTATAATAACAAGATTACATTGGTTTGGATGGGTAGAGACGGGGTTATAAAACTAACAATGCATGCATGTCCGATTATCTTTGATTGCAAGTTCGGATGGAAAATTACTTTGCACATTAGATGGTCAGGGCCTATGATGTTTGTGTTTTAGTAGGGCTCTGCGATACGAAGTTAACGCTACTGGAAGCATGCAATTTGGAGCTGTGGTCGTCAAGTTATGCATTATGGGAAATCGTCGTTCGAACACGAGGCACTAATTCAAACTCAATGGGGCTCAGGTTTACATTTCAAATTTTGAAGTTTTGTTCCAGCCAAGTTGTAGGAAATTTCATAAGCTTTCCAACGATATAAAATTTGCTAAATTTGGATCTACGGTTGAAAAGTTACGGCGTTTAGAAATTTATCGGAAATCTAAACCAAACCCTAACCCTAATCCAGCGAGAACAAAAATGCTACGCGTACCCGAGGAGTTACCCTAGCTTCTACACGCACCCGATCTGGTGTACCCCAGATTTTCCACCCTTAACTGCCTCTCGTTGACGTGTGGGACCTGCAGGTGCACCCGTGGCCAAATAAAAAGAGGCCACGTGGCCTCCTCACTCTCACTCCTCTCTCTCCCTCGGATCCGACCGGAGAAGAGGGCCCGGCGGCGGCGCCTCTCGCCGGAGGCTCGTCGGAGAAGACCTGAAGGCGAGCTAGGGCACGGCGAGGTCAGGGAAGGCGGCAGGAGCACGAGAGGCTCACCCCGAGTTCAATGCGGTATTCAGAGACAGCGGAGGCGGTCGGGACAAGGCCGACGACGGTGAGGAACGACGGCGACAACCGGGGCAGCGTCGGGGGAGGTCCTCGGGCTCAGATCTGAAAAGGGGAGAAAAGGAGGTGGTTAGGGAGAAGGGAGGGAGCTCAAGGGCGAGGAAAAGGGGACCGGAGATGCACTGGAACGGTGGCGGGAGCTCGCCGGACTTGCGGCCGGAGGCGGAGACGAAGGTGACGAGGAGAGCGCTCGGGCTCGGACCTGCGAAGAAAAGAGGATGGGGATGTGAGGACGGGAATGGGGGAGCTCGGGAACAAGGAAGAGGGGATGGGGAGCCACCGGAGCGGCGCCGATTTCTCGTCGGAGTATTGGTCGGCGTTGGAGAAGAAGCGGCGGAGAGGGGCGCTCGGGCACCGGAGGGAGAGGGGGAGCTAGGGTTAGCACAAAAGGGGAGAGGGCGAGGAGGCTATCGGGACGGCCCTTAAATAGGGCGGCGGTGCTCGGACAGCCGGTGGGGCGCCGCCCACCATGGCCAACCGGCAGCAGCGACGTGGGAGGCGGGGCCTGACGCGTGGGCCCCGCGCGTCGGGAGGAGAGAGGAGGGGGAAAGAAGAGGTGCTGACGGGTGGGGTCGGGAGGTCAGAGAGAGAAGGGAGAGGGAGCGCGCGCGGGCTGGCGGGCTGGCCGAGTGGGCCGGCCGAGCAGGCCCCGGCCCAGATCCCTTTCTGAATTCTTTTTCTTTTTATTTTTCTTTTAAACCTGGGCAGAGGTACATATTAATTCATTTGAGGGTCTAAATGAACTCCAAATGTTTTGAAATTTTTACAGGACCTTTAAAATAGCACCTAGGGCTTCCTGTAAAAATTTGAGGTTATTTGGACACTGTTTGACCAGGTTTTGAATTCAAATTCAAATATTTCTTGAAAATGAGTTTGAACTGTAGCCAAGCCCTAAACTCCTCCAAAAATTTTGAAATTTGGCATGGAGCTAAAATTTCCATATTCATGGCTATTCCCAAGGTTTGGCAACTTTTTATGCATATTAACTTGCCCATTTACTTAACCCTAGTTTTTATCTCGTTAGGGTTTGAATTCGGAGTTTCCATTGAGCTATTATTTCATGTAACGTTTGGATCTCCCTTGGGAAGGTATTGTGAGTGAATGGTCCCAACCAAGGAACTCTAGACCTCATTCACCTAACATTGCGAAAATCCCTGGTTTGCTAACCCAAATAAGTTGATTGGTGTTTGCAAAATTCACCACCGAGGATGAGATATGTACGTATTCTATAAAATACAATCATATCATATTTAAGTTTAAATAAGGTGTGGGTGGGGATGATGGCATGTATGCATGAATGCAAAGCAGAAACCTAATCGTTGAATTTGGGTATTACAGTGATTATGGCCCAAGGATGATGTGAAGCAAGTAGATGACATCATTATTAGAGGCAGAAAGTTCAAGATGAGATAGCGACTCCTTACCACATACTAATTAATCCTACATACTACGAATTCTCACTGCTTATTATATTGCTAAAAGATGAGGGAAAAACTAAGTAAGATGAGACTTTACTACTGTGAGGCATGTTTTTGCTAAAAGATGAGGGGGAAACTAAGTAAGATGTTGGAGAAGCGAAATATACGAGATCACAAACGTAAATTGCTCGCGGCTAAATATAAATCGAGATGAGATGTCCGATAAAAGCGAGGAGAAAGTTGAGGTGGGGTGTTTCAGTTTCGCGACTAGCTAGGCCTAGCCTACACGCTGCCTGCTCTGCTGCCTCTGCTCCTTTGTTTGCTCGGCATATAATTTATTTCCTTGCCCTCCTACGGTTGTATTAGGCTATAGCTGTGTAGCTAGCTGCACTGTTCATGCGTGATTTTTGTATGCCCATTTCCTCTGCCATGATTAGATGATGATGATCTATGAAGGCATGCTGGCTGTAGATCGTGCTCTCTCTCTCTCTTCATGCATGGGTAGAGGTGGATGTATGTATGTGTGTGAATGGGCATATCTGGTGTGGTGACTGTGAGATGCTTTTGGTCGTTTTCCCCCTCCCTTTAGACACTGGCATCTCGGAGCGGTGGCAGCGACAACACCATCAAATTTGGCAGTGGCAATAGGCAGGCAGGCATGCATGCAGCTAGGCGTTGATTGTGCCAAGCCAAAGCATAGGGAGCCATTGACCACAAACGTAGATTGCTCAGGGCTAAATATAAATCGAGATGAGATGAGACAGATTGCAAATAGATGATCACCCTAATTAATCCTACATACTACTATGTTGTTTTCCCACTTTATATATAGCTTGTTAGATATACTATCTGAATAATGATGCATATATTCTTATTCCAAAGTAAAACAACTAAAAGAAGGAAAGGATCTGATAAAACTTTCATTAGTGGATCTATAAAGACCTACCCAGCCCTAAAACGTGTGCCACACTTGCCCATAAAACCTACCCAACCGTGAGCCACACCCTGGCCACAAAACCCAAAGCCCTAGGTAGCTAATCCCTTGCCCTAGGGATTGTTTCCTGCCCTGTTCCTGCTGAAACCACCACCCCTCTCCATTGTTGCTGCCGCCGGCAGCACAACAACGGCACCAATCCCCTGCTCAAGCGACGGTGAGCCCCCTGCCCCTCTTCTCTCTTTCCCCCTACTTCAATCTGTGTTTCACTCCCCTGCTCCCGCTTGTTTGTATTTGGTGATATTATGTTTGTGGGTTATACAAGCCCTGCTTTATGCAATTTTTGGTGAATTCTCGCTGATGTGAGGTTGCAGTTTTTGTTGTCCTTCAATTATTCCATGAAAACTTGATGAATTTGTGTCAGATCTATGATACAACATTTATCTATTTTTATTCTGATATGTTTAGAAGGCTGCTCCTTTAGGGAAATATATATTATCTGAACAATGAAGTTTATCTTGTACAGCCTGATTTGCAATTATACTTGTTTATGCTTTAATAAAAGTTTTGACTGTTGGAGCCTCTCCTACAGTTTATTTCCCTCAACAGTGAAGTTTATCCTGTAGCCATGTTCTAGAGGATTCATGAGGGAAGCAAGTAATGCATCCATCTGCTATAGCAACAATACATAGCCTATAATGTCGTATCCACCCATCATTTGCAATATTTGACAATGCCCATAATATGCCCATAAGAAAAATTGTAACTGGCACCAACAATGTGCTTTTCTAAAATAGGGAGAATCCACTCATTTTCATCACATATTGATTGAATCTGTAGAATATTTACATGTGGGAAGGCAAGTAAGCATATAATATACAAGTGCATGTGTAGTTAAACAGAAAAATGTACCTGCTTCCGAAAAGAAAAGTCATCATTTGCAGATCTGCCAAGTTCTTAAGTGTTTCTGGCAATAGGTTAAATGAAAATTCTCCTGTTGTTCCCCACTAGAAATCAGTTCAGGAACAGTCACAGCATAATATAAAGCAACTAATAGACAAGAGTATAAAAATAAGTTCTGTGATTAACAAGATGTTTGTGGTTGCTTTTGTTTATCTCGTATGTGCATTCGCCTCTTAGTGAACTATTTAGACAAGGTCTTTGTATCTTAACTTACATGAGATGTCATGTCCTTTCTCATGCAGGTGGAAATGCCACATAATTCAGACATTCATGTACTTTCACGTGAGTTGTCCTACTCTGAACATAGTAGTTCATAAGAAAAAAGGACCTATTTTTCTTCTATTATACTACTCTGTTGTTTTCCCACTGCATATATAGCTTGTTAAATATGCTATGTAAATAATGATGCATATTGGTGCAACTGAAATTTCAGAAGTATATTATCCTGTTGCTATGTTCTAGAGGGCTTGTCAGCCGCATTCTCTTGCACACACAACAATGCAATGTTAATACACCTCATCATCTCTACTGCATGAAACTCCGGAACTATTGATACATCAACGAATTCAAGACATCTTTCCTCTTTCCACAACTTCCATGCCTTCGGGGAATTTAAACACACATACCTTTAAGGTTCTATATAAACAAAATAATTTTACATTTTAAATATAGAAAAGACTCACATATCCAAAAAGGTTGAAGAAGTCCCCAAACTCATGGAAACAAAGCTGAATACGTCAATTAGCACTGATGATCTCAAGAATTAGCACACCAAAGCTGAATACGTTAGATTTGATTGAGAAGAGGCCCTCACAAGAGCATACTCGGGAGTCATATAACCACTGGGAGAATATATGCAACATATGAAAAATAACAAACTTCAATGTCAAGTTGTGGTATTTGGTCGACTTGTACTATAATATGGATGGACTAACTTGTAAGAAAAGCTACTTGTAATATGGTATTTGTCAAATGCATGCATGCATGTTTTTAACCTTGTATACAGGGCCAAAGCTACTTTGCTCCAGTTGATTTTCATCTGAAAAATTACTTAATTGTAGCATCTGATACTTGCAAAAAGCTGAAAAATGTGAACTTTGAACTCCCTCCTATCCCCCAAACAGCATCTAGCATTGAAACAACATCTCTGTTTCAGATAGGAGTAAAAATATGTGATCTATTATAGAAAATAAAAATCTTACTATCGATAAACAACATGACAGACAATCAATATGGTTCAGTGCAAGTCCACAAACCCTTACAGTACTTAAGCCAACGAAGTATGGCATAATCACAAAAAGGAAAGCTATTGCATATATTCATAATTAAACCTACTTCAATATTTATTTCAATTTTACTGACTATATGTATGACACAGATGGATTCTTTTGAGGTTCAAGAATGTTACACCAACATAATCCCCAATGATGAGATAGAAGAGGTGCAAACAACGAAAGTCAATGAATATATCATAAGGTCACCAGAAAAAAATATTGGTGGACATCGATGATGCCTTCTTAACTGCCGAAGATTTACAATGTCTTATACATGATAACATATATTTGCACGACGGCGTAAGTACAATTATATACAGTTAGTCCTCTTTAAACATGAATGTCTAATCTAACTACAATTTTTAATTGAAATGTAGGTTATATGTGCATACATCTATTGTGTAAGGGCTCAAGAGCATCAAGGGTATAGAACAGGTGGAAAGGTATACCTAGAGAATTCAATCATCTCTAGCCTAATAAAACGAGATGGAACCATTCAGATAAGCTCCACAGATCAGCATAAACATGCCAACATCATAAAAAGGGTGAATAATTACCTGGACCATGACATAGTTATACTTAACTCCATACCTTTAAATTCTTTAGATTTACATATATAAATATGTGGCTACAACTAACTTTCTGTTGCTTCAGTTCTTCCTTCCAATTAAAATTAAAGACTGTCATTGGTACCTAGCAGTTATCAATGCCAAAAAAAGTGAAATCCAGGTCCTTGACTCATTTGGTATTACATTGGCCCGCAACGACCTCACTACTACGGTGAGAACTTACTCTTTGCGTACACTTTGATTAAGAGTTTTCCTTGTTTTATCTATCTATGCAACCTTTTTGTCATTTAACAACTACAAGGACTGGAGAATCACCTCAACATTGCGTCACAACGGGAAGATTTTAAATGCCATAAGTGGCAGGACATCCACGTTACAACATGGCCAGTCATAGAACAGTTACTGGAGCCAATTCAGACAGATAGGTACATTGAACATTGCTTATTACATTGAACAGTTACCAGGATGCTAGAACTATCTCTATATTGGTTCGCTTCCTACACCGGCGCGGTTTAAACATGACCCTATCATGAAATATATATTTAAAATTCAAAAGATTGGCAATAATCTTAAGCGTGCCCTGGAAGTAGCAAATCCTAGTTGGAATGACGATACTTTTCTATGGCGTCGTATAATACCATTCGATGTTCCGACAAACCCAGGCAGGTGAATTGCTTTGAACCGCACTGCAACCATTTATTTTAATTTTATGCTCCCAATGTCCAATCTCATGATTCATTCATGTACAATGATGTGTCTGGTTATTTCATTTTCTATTTCATGTGCTCGTGGAATGGTGAATCACTAGAACAACCCATTTGCAAAGTGAGTATTGTCGAACACATATTACTCTAAACACATAAGCTCTTCATGATAATGATATGTAATGCACATGTAGGATGGTTATGAGCTGAGGAAGCAGTTTTTGGTACACTTATTGAAGTACGATGGGAACGTGTCTGGAGACAACATCCCTCACGTTGTATAGGAGTTTCTTAAGCGCATCAACAAATAGATAGTAGGCAAAGAGATAAATACATTTGAGCTTAATAGCTCTTTTTTTGGACTTATATTCAATGTGAGGTTGATTTTTAATGGACCATACTACATGATAAGATAGACTCAAAGCAGATGTTATTTTCTTTTGCAATGTTATTCTGTTGCTTATTATCCCCTAGATCATCATATTAGAATCATATGACTTGGATAGGTTCACTATTGTTTCATTTCTATATGGCAGATGGCACCATGGCAGAAATTCTAGATCTTGTTTCACAGCTTAAGTAGATTGAACCCTTACCGTACATAAAAGCTTGTGGTTCAATGGATTCTCGATTAATAAGCTAAGGCTATGGATGCACCTATGATTGTGATAGATCTTACGATGGCCTTTTAAAATAATAAGGTGAGGTCCTATTTACTTAAGGCCACCAGGACCTAAAAAATGGGCAACATTCTGTTGAGACACAAAAATATATCTTCAATAACACAAGAATCTAAATTGTGAGTAGTAACTTTATACTATGAAAATTAGTAAGGCACGGTAATGCTATAAACCAAAGGCTTGGTTGTTCCTTAGTTATCACGATTCTAGAGAAGCAAGGCTATTGGTCAGAGGCTTAAGAACAGGGAGATAAATAGAAAGGTATATATAGGGACTGTGTGAAAGATCAAGGGACATGAAAAGAAAAGGAACGCGGAAAGAGAAAATCAGTCACAAGCCAAATAAGAAGTCTACCTTAATCTAAAAATCGCAAAACAGACATCTATACATGCGTAATGTTTTGATCCCTTTTGTACTAGATTAAGCAAAGATAAGGCCAAAGAGTGTTCTTGTAATGACTATTTAATGAAAAGCTTCAGTTAGCTTGTGGGATGGCTGATCAACTGCAATTGGCGAAAGGTGAGTTTACTTGCTTATCGGTGGGTGGTTCTCTTGGGGAAAAAAGGTGAGACTTTGAAACTTCTATGTAATTTATGCAGAACAAGTATTTACACACTCGGCCAAAAAACAACAAAATCAGGTATAAATGGAGATACTTATGGTTGTTTGACAAAACTAACTCTGACACTTGGTAATTTGGCATAACCAGGCCATATCTTCTCACTAGGTGTGCCAAATGTTCTAAATACCTACAACAAAAGTAGCTTTAGCATGAGACAACAGGGAAGGATCTGCATGAACTATTGAAGCAATTGAAAATTTGGAAGTTAATGTAGGGAATATTGGTGCAACTAAAATTTCTGAAGTTTATCCTATAGCTATGTTCTAGAGGGTTCATGAGAGAAGCAAGTATTCAGGCTAATTAAAATGCTGCTCAATATGATTTGACACATGGTATGCGTTCTTAATGTGGTTTACTCATTTGTACCATAATAATTAATTGATGAAAGATTGGAGTATAGAAGGAAAAAATATGTTTTATCATGACCAATCACAAGCACTCACTTTGACACATATTCAGAGTACAATCCATAGTGATTAAGAGAGACCCCAATACCTTATAAGTTTCGATCGGGCTATGGGCTCATCTGCCTCAACTCTGTTGCCGGGTTCTGTACTGAAGAAAAGTTGATAGAAGAATATGAATGACCTTCACTCCGCCCCCAACTCCCCCCCCACCCACACACAGAACATACTCTTTAAGAAGTTGGCAAGAGTTCCATCGGTTACAGATTCACCCATGAAAGGCATAATAGTTTCAACCTTGTCTCCTACAGGAACAACAAGAGATAATAAGCACATTGCTAGGAGCAAATTTACAGTTTTGAAATATATCCTAAAACCTGATAGCATTACCATTGTCTAATGCGAATGACCTACTCCAGAGTTGGTAAGGAGAGGCATTTGGGAAGTAATAGTGCCTTCTACCAAATTTAATAATAAACGACCATTAGTCATTAGTGCATGTATCAACAGGACAAAAAAATGTAACATCTGGAATTATGAGAATAAACAATGAAAGCATCAAAAACAACGCTACATAATACAATAAAGTACATGGACTACTACTTACATTGTCAGCTTTGAGCTTTGGGGATCAACTGGAATAAAAGCAAAAGAGATTACAAATATATTAGTTACCGGTAGTCTAAAATCCAAATAGCAGTTGTTCAACTAATAACCTAAAAGTTGACTGCTGTAGTTTCTAATCTGTATACAGCTCCTCAGGGGGCATAGTGTTTGCAAGTAAATCAGAATTGTGAGCATGAAAAGATAACATAATGAAATAATACATGTAATTTTATATTATGTAAAGACATGTTATATGAAGTATAACATCTTGGGTATGTTGAATTGCCACAAATGAAAAAATTGAAAATAAAGTAAAGTAGTATAAACTAATGAGATCATTATTGGCAAGCAGCATTACTGCCATTATGAACATTACAACCGAGAGTCTAGGTCTTGTGTGCTGAGCACCCCTCACCCCAACCTTACCCGATGCAACAATAAATACATATGAGCTTATTTCTATCTATATATTTATATATTAAGGTGCTAATTAATAGCTGCTTTTTGGACTTATATTTCAATGTGAGGATGCTTGCTAGGAAGAGCCTATGAATGTAGCATTAGTGTCCCATGTTGCATGATAAGATAGACTCAGAGCAGATGTTATTTTCTTTTGCAGTGTTATTTTGTTGCTTATTAATTTCCTAGATCATCTGGTTAAGAGTCATCAAAACTTGGATCTATATGGCAGATGGCACTGTGACAGAAACTCTAAATCAATAATCTAAACAACACTTGACTCTTTAGTAAAAGAAATTCTAAATCACACACTATCTTCACCAACTCATCGATTCCAACTAACTCGCTCACCAAATCTAGTTCTTAGTACTAGAAACAATCTAATAAGCTATCAGGGAGCTAGATAAAAATGTAGTAAGTTTGCTATTCGCATCGCTGTGAGCATATCTTGTTAACGAGACGAGGGGATTTGTTTGAGTACCACCAAATTTTCAGGATTACCTTTGAAAAAGGGTTTATGTGCAACCTCATTATAGTTTCAGCCAATTTAACAACATATGTTACTTTTTAGAAACAAAAATACAGCTGACGTAGTGGCAGTTGAATACTGCTTGCACACATTTGAGAAAAGTAAATAGGCATTCCTTAGTTGCACGGAAGCAATGTAGAGGAGATTTGGTTTAGTAATAGAAGTCATGAGCTTCCTACCAATAAAAATTGTTCTTCTCTTAAACAAAGAAAAGAGATGCTTTATTGCATAATCTCTACATTTGACAATTAAGAATCCAAAATGGATTTTAAAATGCTGAGTGACCTTAAACCAGAAGCAAATAGCCATTCATTAAATGCAGAGGAGCAAATGTAAAGGAGATGGTGGTAACTGATAAACCAATGGAACTACGACACAGATTTGCACTACAAGAAGCAAGCCCCCAAATTCAGTGATATACTAATCAAGAACGCTGACTATTTTTTCCCCAGATTTAGACTTGGCCATACCTTTGTCCAATAACAAAACGGATGACAATGCCCTTCTCCTTCTCCAGCCTTTGCAAATGCTCACCTAGAAAGCATCGTATTAGATACTGATATGGAACATAATCAATGTAGTAATGTGTAACACTGAAAGGGCCTCACCTTGCGGCATCCATGTCTGCTGGACAGAGTCTCTGCGCTTACGATTAGTGAACGTGGTCACGATGCCCATGACAAAAAACATCCTAGGCTTCATGCTCCCCTGGTCAACCGCCGAATCACTCGGCAACATTCCATGGTTCCTCATCTGGGCAGCTCCAGCAGCAGCCAGGTGCATCTGCCACTGAAAAAATTTAAGCTTCAAACTGAGAACAACAACATAAAGCTGCCACAGACAACTCTAGCAATTTTGCTCAGAAGCATCGGAAACTACATACAACAAATCTAACGAGAAGTAAAAGTGAATCAAATTTACAGGTCACTATTGACTACCTAGCAGCAAAACCTGGCATGGCCTTCAAATCAAGAACAGAGATTTCGCGTGTGGCGGAGATGCCGGCGAGGCGCGTGGTAGCAGCTTTGTGCATTTGTTGGTTCCATATCTTCAGTGATGCACATATGATCCGGTACATATAAACTTACCTTCAAAAGGAATCATGTGAATTAATGAACAATTAATATGCTATATCGAGATCTGAATAAGAATCATCAAGCCATCCATGAACCAAATTTGTTTGGTGTGCAGGTTAGTGGAAGCAGTTTGCCAATATTTTACATACACAATATTAAAAGGAAATATTTAGTTCTACTTGTGAAGGATAGCAGATAGCAGTATTTGTATTTGAACCTTCATGGAATAGGCTTACCTCAACCCATTCATCTTGTTAACCTGAGTATAAAACCTTCTTGTTTTGTCTAGAGAAGTATGAAATCGATGCTCCCAGAACCTTCTTGATTTGTCTTGCTTTACATCTCTCTTCTTAAGGGCATAGTCGACAAGTGCTTCATTCTGCTAGAATAGGGAGGGGTTCAGTTACTGAAGTTGAATCATCATTGAGCAAACAAGACAAATCTACTTACATCTAGAATCATCATTGAACAAGTTGAATAAACAATATAGCCACTAGTTTTGGAGTTGGCATCAACCAAATCGATCAATAGCAGCTAGCAGCAATTGCTGCAAAACAAGTTGATCAGTTACTAAGAGTTGGTATGCAAAATGCATGGTGATTGAGGCTCTTTCCGAGTATATAAATTAATTATATTATACCATGGTTTTAAAAAATTTTAATGGAAAAACCATAAAGTTGAAAGGTCCAAATTATAATTGGACATAACATAGGAAATAAATATTAACCATATAGAACATGACAATTATGGGGTTTATATATGTTATTTCCCGTTACAACAAACATCAGAATACTAATTGCTTCAAAATCAACCTTGAAAATTAAGTCCTGCGGAGGTGAGCCAGTTTTGTTTGGGCAAAGTTACTAGATTAAGAACTGCAGTTATTTGACAAGGGGGAAAATGGGTTGCAATTGGAGTGGATGTAGCAACATGTAAAATCACAAGCAGGTTTGCTCTAAACAAGACCTACTGAGGAAGTGAATAGTATATAAAATGCACCTTTTGAGAAATAGCCAAGATAGAGTATACTGGATCTAGAAGATTATATGAATTAGATTATACTAACTCTAGTGCTTGCGCAGGGCGCATCCAACAATACTCTGTCAATTGAATTCATCCAAGTACTTTGGGGAGCTAAAATAAATTGGATGTTTCCCAACAGTCTGAACCTTTTCTCATTGAGCTCATTTGCTCAGTTACCAGTGTACCACCCAATCGACGCATTCATGCCCTCCAAGATGACGCATTTGGCTAAGGAATGGGCAAAGGCAGAATTTTGTCTCACAATCACAGAAAAGCCTATAGCGCAAGCACGTCAAATAACATCGCAATCAGGACACCCACAAGCAGCGACTCCGTCCCCAAATCACCACACACACGCACTCATGACATCGGGTCACCACACACTAGATAGGACAAGGAAGAGGGAAGTGAAGCAGGAACTGGGGAGTAGGCGTGTGTGGCTACATAGCACATACCGAGGTGGTGCTTGGTGCGCTCGACGAGGGATCAGCGGCAAGCGTGAGGACGCTGGCCATGGTGGCCTCCTGTTCCCCAGT
Organism: Stipa capillata; assembly: GCA_019208055.1. Lineage (NCBI taxonomy): Eukaryota > Viridiplantae > Streptophyta > Magnoliopsida > Poales > Poaceae > Stipa > Stipa capillata. The sequence continues at coordinate 61,790 of JAGXJF010000890.1, forward strand.
CTCCTCATCGTCCGTGTCCGGCTCCTTCACCGCGAAGCACGCCGTGTGCACGTTCCTCCCCAGCACGATCTCCCTCTTTCCCTCGACCACCTCTGGCTACATCTCTATCGGAAGCCTCTCCGCCTCCAAGTGCAGCACCTTTCCGTTGTCGTTAATGATGGTGACCACCGAGGTGGCGCCCAGATCCACCATCCCGTTGCCCATGCTACCCACCATCGTCATGGCTAGCAAGGAGGGCGAAGGGGAAGTGGGGGTTGCCGGCGTCGGAGATCCCGGCGAGGCCTGTGGTGGCGGCGAGGAGAGGCCGGAGCTCGTCACCGGCTGCGGCGGCAGGGTGGGGCTCGACCTCCTTTCCCACAGCGGATTGCACCCACCGACCATCACCACGGCCAGTGGGAACGCTTGGGAGTCGATGCCGGCCACGGTTGCCAGGGAGATGCCGTGCGCAGCCTCGTGCGTCTGGCGCCGCGAAGGAGCTCGGTTCGCTGCTCGCCGCCTGAGGAATGGAGAAAGTCGGTGAGGAGTGATAAGAGTGGAAAGGAAAAAAAGTGAGAGAAGAGGGGAGCGCGTGTAATATTTTGTGCTCTATCGGTGCTGTTTCTAGATATATCCAATTTAGACATAGAGGATATCAGTCCATGTTTATATTAGGCCTTTTATGGTGATGAGCAGGCATATAAAAATACTTTTCGGTATCTACTCAAAACATTGTGAATATGGCCCCCATATATTGGCAGGAGTTTGAAAGAATGTATAAACTACTAATTTTTAAAAGAAATTAGTAAAATTGTACTTATAATGTTTTATAGTCACAAGTTTCATCAGTTGAGACGTGTGTTGCACGTGCACGTTTACTGGTATTAATTAACATCAGAGACTGACATGTGAGCCAAAAGTCAACTCATGGTCAACTTTGACCCGAGTCAATGACAATGGGGCCCGCTATCATATGTTTTCTTTTTATTTTATTTATTTATACTAAATCTGACACGTGTGTCCCACGTGTCATAGGCAGAGAGGAAATTTAATTAAACAACATATTAGTTAAGCATTAGTCACAATTATTAATGAACTAATCATTGTTTAGCATTAAATGTGTCAAAAACTACTAATGATTGGTATTAAATCGGTCTTAACGGTCGACATATGGTCATTAATGAATGTATTAATTTCTTCGGGCCGGCCGGCTCGGTTAGACCGCATGTGCAGCTGGTTTGAGCGGCCACGGTGATTCCAATGGGGAGGCACAACAGCATCGGGAGAGGAAGCGGCAGCAGCGAGGCTATCGAAGCGAGTGGCGTCACGGTCAGGGAAGGAAGAGGCAAGCTCCAACAGTTGGATGGCAGTGGCATGAGCGTGGGGTTGACGATGGCTCAGTTTAGCGCACGGTGAGGAGCTCCGATGGGTAGCGGCTTCGATGCAGCACGGAGACAATGAGGAGGGCGGCGGCGAGCTCTGGCTGAATGGTGGAGGCGAAGAGGGAAGGCACACGTGCGGAGAAGAACGGCGGCGAGAGCTCGGGCTCGAAGCGAATGACGGCGGGGCTCCAATGCAGCATATGGGGGTAGAGAGAGGGAGCAGGAGAGATAAGGAAAGAAGGGAGGGCCCGGGGGCGAGAGGATAAGGAGTGGGCCAAGCAGGAGGTGGCCAGTCAGTGTGTTGCACGCTTGCCAGGGTGAGGCAACTACGTGGCGACGGCCGGGCGAGATCAGGGCGAGGCATAGGGCAGGCTGGGAGGTGGGCTGCGGCGTGGGAGATGGGCTGAGCGGGCCTAGACAACCTGCTAGGCTGCATGCCAGGGGGAAGGAACTAGGCCGAACGGCCCAGTCGGCAGGGGGAGCGTTTTTCCTTTTCTTTTTGCTTTTTTAATTTTATTTTCATATTTTTGCTTTAACATTTTAAAAGAAAATCCAAATGACCTTTTTAAATTCTGAAATTTTTTTATATGCTCATAAAAATATAGGGAACTATCAAACCAAATTTTAGGGCATGTTGTTCAAAGATTTTTAAAACAAAAATTGAAATTCATATTTTGGGCCTTATATTAAATTAGGGTTTTTTGAAGATCTTTACTTGGCAGTTTTGGAAAATTTCCAAAATATATCGATTATATCCTAAAATAATATGGTGAGGTGCAATATGAAGATTTCAAACCATTTCAAATTTGAGATTTGGACAAATTTGACCCTTGAACTACAACCCCTAGAAATAATCTTCAGAAAAATCCTAATAAATCTCCCAAGAATCTTTATATCTATATTAGACCAAATATGTAAAAATATGAGAATCTTCAATTAAAAAATATTAAAATAATCCAAATATCGTTGTGAGTTGTTTTTGAAATTTAAGTGAAACCCCTAAGTTTTAGACCTCAAACAATTCGTCAAAAATTTTGGGGGTGTATTTCATCATATGTAACACAAATCCATGCTCAGGTTTTTTACATTGAAGCCCATTTTTCAAATAAGTTCAAAAATTTCATTGAGGCCCTTTTTTTGAATTTAGCTCAAAATTCACTGATTTAAACCTCCAAAAAAATTGAATTTCTTTTATGAGGTATCTCCTATTTATATATCACCCATTTTTGCCACAAAAACCTATGGCCCTATTCAACTTTTGACCACAAAAATTTAAGCAAGAATCTAGGTTTTTCTCTCTTTTTCTTCTAACCCTTTTCTCCCTGTTTTCTTCCTTGAACACCACAACAAACACTACGCCCCTGTCATGGCACTGCTGCTTACATGCCCCTCTTCATCCTTATCCTCCTTCTTATCCACTCCCTCCATACCCCTTTAAAAACCAAGCTCCATCCCTCCCATTTCTTCTCCATTCATTTTCTTCCTTAAACTGCCAAGTCCTCTTCAGCCCGAGTCCACTCCTTCCTCACTCCGAGCTCTCCCCCTCGATTCTTCCATTCTTCCCCTACCCAAGCAGCTTCTTCTCCCCCAAGCTCCACATCTCCTCACCCTCATCATTCTCTCCTCCACTCCTCTCTTCCCAGGTCAAGAGCTCACCACATCACCTCCACTTCTTCCCCTGCGGAAGCTTCCACCGGGCCCTCCACTACTGTAGCAATGCACCACCACCCACGCGCTCTACTCCTCTTGGCTTCCTGCCCATGCCCGGTGAGCTTGCCGCAGCTTGTGCCACCTCACCGCCCGCACGCGCCCGGTGCCCTCGCGTCGGTCCTCAGCTATAGGTTCTGATGCTGAGCACCACGCCGCTGCTGTCTCCATGGCTACCCTACGTGGCCCTGCTCCGGTGACCCCATCTACTGAGCAGCTGAAGCTTCCTCCTCCCTCTCCTTTTCTCGCAATTGCGACCTGGTGAGCGCATCCTCCTTGAGCTTCCCAAGCATCAGGGGATCTAGCCCTCCTTGTCGCCGCTCCACCGAGCAGCGGTCGTGGGACCACCTCCAGGCACCTCCCTTGGCTCCGCTAGACTTCGCCCGAGCATCCCCGCCTCCAGGCTCACCTCCACCGGCTGCCGGTGAGGCCTCCCACTGCCACCGATGACATCTACCCCCTACTATTTCTCCCTCCATACAACTAATCGGGTTTGACCCGCACGCAAACCGATTGGGCCATAGTCATCGCCCCGCAACCAGGCCATCTCGAGTGGTTGGAATGCGACATTTAGTTTTGTGTTTCCCTCTTCCAAAAGATGCCTTTCTTGTTTCAGTCCCAGCTAGGCCGTTTTCCTTTGACCGAAAGTGTACTTCCACTTCCCGTCGCCAACGTCACCACCATAACATAGGGCTCTGTTAACAAGTGAACATTCATTGTATAGCCAAGCTTTAGACATCGATTTCTCTTAAAGAATTCCTACAAATCAATTCATTCTTTTTCTAAAAATTCTAAAATTTCATAAGCTTTGTACCATTGGAATTTATTTGAAATTTCAAATTTTACTCTAAACCTTAGGTAAATTATAATATGGAGTGCATATATTTTGTAAAATAGGTCCAGGGCATTTCAACTAAACTCCTATAAAGTTTTCAAACAATTTACCTTCTCCAGTCCGAGATATATTTTGAAATCCTAAATGTTTTCTTTGAAAATTAGGGAGCATGTGATAATTGTATTGATGATGAATAGTACGGTATCCCGCGTATTAGGGGTATCCGTATACAGAATCCTAGGACTTTAGGAAGGTACAGCGTACCCGGTAAGGATCCCTGGACGACAAGATAACCCCTCTCAGGAAGGGAAGACCCCCTTTAAACTAGGAAGTCAATCCTGACGTTTAAGGAGACCAGAGTCCTACTCGGGCATAAGTCCATGTCCGGTACGACCCTGGGAACCCCCTATATAAGGATCAGCAATCCCATAGGGGAGGACAGGCTCTACAAGGTCCAACAGATCAATCTAGTCGCAGTACCAGCATAGGATCTCCGGAGGCGAAGCCCTAGAAGGCCCGCTGCCTCGAAGGAGTCGAGCCCGGCGGTTTAGCATAGATTAGTCTACAATTAGGCCTAGGGTAGCCACTAACATACACTCCCCATTGTAAGCGTGTTCTCCATCAATATATAGCAACAGGACGTAGGGTTATTATCCTGAGGGAGGCCCGAACCTGTATAAAAAAGGCTGTCCCCTGCTGTCAGAGCTCCTGGCACTTGGGCCCTAGAGGTCCCTACCCCCCAGTAATCATCATTCCACGAATACCGTAAGATCGCCGATTCACCGATCGTCGACAGATGGCGCCGACCGTGGGGACGTCTTCGGACCAAGCCGTCCAGGAAGAATCAGAGTCGGCAGGACGCGCAACTAAGCGCGATCAGATCCCAGCGCCAGTTGCACAGCCCTCACCGGTTTTGACCGAGGAGGAAGCAGCAAACCCGGCAGGAAAACCGATCGCGATCTCGCCCCGTACTGGGCACTCGGACCAGGGTTTCTACGACAACTTTGGCCCTATGGACCCGTACCCAGTTACGGATCGAGTGGATTTCAGAGAGTACGCCCCTAGAGAGGACTTGGATGGCGAAGCAGATCACTTCAGAGCCGAGTGCGCCAGGGCCTTCAGGGGGACGTTGGTCTTGAACGACGACTTCCCGGCAGGAACGACCAGCCCCATGGTTGGAATTTCTCCTGTAAACTCTGATCGTGAGAATGATCAAGATCTTACCCACGTCGCGTCCGATGAGGACAATGTGATGGAATACGAGTACACATCATCCAGCCAAGGACCTCGAATGGTACTCGCGATCGACGATGGTCGAGAAGACCTAGAAGATCAGAATCTGCCCGGGGGCTCGCAGCAGCACAATGCAACGGCTGCCTCCCACATGAATGGGGGCTTACCCGCCGCCGGGGAAAGAACTCCTCGCTGGAACGGAGACCCGCCTGCCGCTGTGGAGAGATCCCCCCCCAGGAACGTACACCGGAGAACTTCCGAACAAAGAAGATCCTGTTCGATGTGGTCGACTTCGAAACAGCATACAATGCTATCTTGGGGTGCCCTACTTTGGCCAAGTTCATCGCAGCAACGCACTACGGCTACCAGTGCATAAAGATGCCCGGCCCAAAAGGTGTCCTCACGATAAAGAGCTCCCCCAGAGAAGCACTCCTCTGCAACAAGCGCAGCCTCGACCTCGCAGAGCAGCACCTACCCTCTAACCAAGACGCCAGCGTGGCGGCTCCCGCCACCACGCTGTCAAGACCACCTCCACGACTACGAGCGACGACTTCGGAAAGTACCCCCGCCAAGTCAGAGAAAGAGCTCCACAACTAGGTCGGAACAGGGAGAAAACAGGGCCTTCCCCTAGACAGGACAACGGCTCCTCGGGAGAAGCCGCCCGATCCAGGTCGCTCGTGCCAATGGTAGAAAGGTCACGTCCATTAGAGAATCCCGTGCAACCACCTTCAGTAAGATCGCACGACCGTCGTCTCCTCATCGGCAGATTCCAAAGTTGCACTAGCTCCAGCCTTAAAGATCGTCAAGCTACGAACAAGTCGATGATAAGACGCTCCGGGCGCCGCCGCCCAGCACGCGCACTCGACAAAGTTTCGTCAGTGGGTCACGACAAGAGGACGAGAGTCTCTGGGGCAACCGGCGACAAGCTAAATGAGGAGGGGACGGCTTAGTTTTTCTCAGTTTTCATAGAATTATTTTTCTTACAGTAGCCTGTAAAAGACACAGTTTTGAATTATACCAAGTCTCTAGTTCAATGTCTTCATTATTAATTATTCAGACTGCCTATCCGAGATATCTCTCGAAAAGTCAGTCAGGGGCTGGATAAGAACACGGCAAGTTGATGTACGAGTACGAGTGCCGACTTCTTCAACCCGCACAAGGGATAAGGGTTCTGCGCTATAACTGTCAGGGACGCAAGGAAAACCCCTTAACGCGTTTGCAGGTGACAAGAGAGCCACTGAGCCCCCCACCTGACCAGACCTAAGGCCTGGTTGACTAAGCTCCCCAGTTCCGTAGCAATGTCCCCCGATCCCGAGTAAAGGAAGGGAAAAAGGTACGAGTACGACTAGATCAACGGAACCCGTACGCTTATCCACGTCTTCGACTACTCGGAGCAGAAGATACCTCGGGTAGAGTAAAACTTTGTTAATCGGGCAAGTGTAGAATTTACTAGCCAAACACCGGAGTCTTCCCTCAACAGAGGAATACGGAGGTGTTGCCATGGCCACGACAAGCTGTACGAAAGACCCCTTATCGCGTTTACTGATGACGAGGAGCCACGGAGCCCTCCATCCGACTAAACCTAAGGACTGGTCAATCACAGCAAGAACGACCTATGACACTATTCGTATACCTACACCGAAGGGAGGCAAAGGGCACTGGTTCCGACTAAAGTCTACACTTGCATCCGACAAGGTTTCACATAAGCAGATCAGACAAGGTTTCAAAAAACCAACAAAACACACAGATTAAGCACAGTTACTAATCGAAAAGTGTTAAGTCAGTTTAGCAGGTTATCTACATTCAACCATTCTAGACCTCTTCGCCTCGCAGTTGGTTCCCTGCTGGTCACAGACGAAGCGAGCAAAAAGGCAAAAGGTTAGTTTCAGTAAAGGCAAATTACGACTAACGTTTTCAGTTGTTTATTGTATCTGGAAGCGCTGCGACCAGGTGGCTAGACCCTCGCTCAAGTCGGACGAAAGGCACCCTGAGTTGGGGGCTCCACAGCCGACCAGCCCCATGCCGAAACTGACTCCCCCAACCGGAGAATGCCTGCAGTATGCACTGCAGATTGACTTCCCGGCCACGAATAACGGGGCCGAGTATGAGGATTTGCTTGCCGGTCTCCGAGTCGTCTCCGCACTTGGTATCCGTTGCCTACTCGTGAGTGGGGACTCACAGCTGGTAGCGAGACAAGTGTCCAAGGAATATCAGACCTTAGACCAGAACATGGCAACTACCTAGCAGAGGTGAGGAAGCTAGAGAAGAAATTCATCGGGCTCGATGTACGGTACATCCTAAGGAAGGATAACCGCCGAGCCGATAGTCTTGCCCGCCTGGCGTCCTCATGATCTCTATGTCTATCCGAGACCTTTGCAAAAAGGATTTCGACGCGTCCATAGCTTCTAGCGAACTTGTGGACGAAGGGATGGCTGACTTCGAGTCTAAGAGCCGTTCAAGGACGTCACCAGGTATTGACGCTCCAAGTGGAGTTACGGGCCAACTCGTAGCTCCCGTCGGTCTTGAGGATTCGTGGATAGAACCCATCCACATGTACCTTCACGATCGAACAGTACCCGAGGACGATGCACTATCTGAGCAGGTTGCCCGACGCGCCTAGACGTACTTCCTGGGCGACAGGGCCCTCTATCATCGAGGAGCTCACGGAGTGCTCATGAGGTGTATCACTCGGACGCAGGGTAAAAAAAACTGCCCGAGGAAATCCATGGAGAGGTGTGCGGGGCACATGCATCTTTTCGAACCCTGGTCGGAAAGGCCTTTAGACAGGGATTCTATTGGCCGACAACTCTCCGTGACGCGAGCGACTTGGTGAAGCGATGCCGTCAGTACCAATTTCACGGTAGACGTATTCACCAGCCCGTCCAAGCATTGCAGACGATTCCCTTGTCGTGGCCCTTCACGACATGGGGCCTGGATATTCTGAGGCCCTTCCCGGTCTCGTCGGGGGCTACAAGTTCCTGTTCGTCGCAATTGACAAGCGCGATGCGGTCTAACTGGCGCCAGCCAAGCAGTAGCACAGAAAAAGGAAAGATTCTTCATCACCACGCAAAAATTCCGCCACGACGGTTCGGTGTCTCAGAAATCTACCCAGCGAACGCATGTCTGTGATCAATGGATCAGATTAAACCAAAGGTGCTTCACGGGCAAGCTAGCCCAGAAAAATGCCTTGGATTACTCGGAGGTTCATCCCGACCAAGGATATCACGACTACCCGGTAGAGATATTACCTACTCGGGAACATTGTCAGCAAGAGTACTCGAAGTCACCTACTCGGAGTTGCTTCCCGACAAGGGTAGATTTCCAACAGAACCATCATGACCTCACTTCACGTATTGATGGGGGGCTTGATGATGAATAGTATGGTATCCCGCGTATTAGGGGTATCCGTATACAGAATCCCAGGACTTTAGGAAGGTACAGCGTACCCGGTAAGGATCCCTGGACGACAAGGTAACCCCTCTCAGGAAGGGAAGACCCCCTTTAAACTAGGAAGTCAATCCCGACGTTTAAGGAGACCAGAGTCCTACTCGGGCATAAGTCCACGTCCGGTACGACCCTGGGAACCCCCTATATAAGGATCAGCAATCCCATAGGGGAGGACAGGTTCTACAAGGTCCAACAGATCAATCTAGTCGCAGTACCAGCATAGGATCTCCGGAGGCGAAGCCCTAGAAGACCCGCTGCCTCGAAGGAGTCGAGCCCGGTGGTTTAGCATAGATTAGTCTACAATTAGGCCCAGGGTAGCCACTAACATACACTCCCCATTGTAAGCGTGTTCTCCATCAATATATAGCAACAGGACGTAGCGTTATTATCCTGAGGGAGGCCCGAACCTGTATAAAAACGGCTGTCCCCTGCTGTCAGAGCTCCTGGCACTTGGGCCCTAGAGGTCCCTACCCCCCAGTAATCATCATTCCACGAATACCGAAAGATCGTCGATTCACCGATCGTCGACATGTATGTATATCTCAAAAGCCTTAAGGTAATTTAGGGGCATTCTTGCATGTGTTTCCAGCACTTTTATTTAGGCCTACCAGATATTTTCAATCATTTCACTATGTTCTGTACCCCCTAGAGTGCAAACCTAGAATCTTCTAGATAATAAGAATGGAACCATCCTTACCCTAAAATCTTTTCAAATAAATATCCTTAGTCATATTTCACCCAAAACCGTGTAAATAAAAATTAAGATGTGTTAATAAAGTTTACCCTTTGTTTTCTAATGGAGTTAGGTATCAAGAGATTTTCATTTAAAAATAATGATGATCAAGGAAACCCTAATATCTCAATGTACCCTGAAATGTAATATATCACGGTATGCTAACCCTAGCCACCCTTTTTAATATTCCTAAAATCTTCATAAAATCAATAGCTAATGGAGATGCTAGGTTTGTGTAAAGTGATTTGTTTTGTGTTATGTCGGGACCCCAAAATCTATAACAGAGAGCTTTAGGTGAAATCACCCGCTAAGTCGAAACGTCAACCCCGACCTCGACCCTTGGGAATTAATTCCAAGAGGAGTGGAGTGATATGGCTTCGAATAGCCCGAGACGTCAACCCCGAACTTGCTCCGGTAACTTAATGCACAGATTAAGTAGGGTGATATAGTCTCCTCACTCTTTTCTACTGAACCGGAGCATCAATCCCAAACTCGTCCCGGCAAATGAATGCTCGGCTGGAGTAGGATGATATAGCTCCCAAGCTCCCAGTAGAAGAGTCACTTCACAGGGGTGATTAAACCTAACAACTCTATGATATAGACTTTGAAACCCTACCTGCATCATGTGCTTCAATAACATAGACGCAGGGCACATGAGGCAGGTGAGAACAAACAAGTATCACAACAACAACTCTACGACTGAAAATACGATATTATAAGTTCTTGAAACTTAACAACATAATATACACACAAGAGTTGCTCACACAGCCGGAGATTAGAAATGGCTAGTAAGCCAAATAGGTAGGGCCAAAAGCGGCAGCAGAACAAAATGTGCTGCCAAACCCTGGTCAGAACCACTGCCTGGGATCTCCAGCGACTAGTCGTCGTGGGTGTCGATCTCTACGTAGAAACCACCCTCGGAGGGGATAGTTTCCTCTGCAAAAAAAATGTCAACGATTGCAGAGTGAGTACAAAAATTATACTCAGCAAGACTTACAAGAGGAAATTAATAATAGATGCAACAGGTATCAATAACATGGTAAGTGTGGACTATTTTGCCGAAAGCCGATTTTACCTTTGTCAATATTCTTTAAGTAGATGAAAGCCGACTACTAGAATATTTTTGAAGGAGAGGAGTCAAACTCTTCACGATCATTCCTTACTGCAGATCACCACACCTTAGGTACCCTAACCCTTCCTCGACCACCCTGGGAGGAAGCAGTCACTAACACCTCAACCTTAGAGTTGGCAAGTTTTAGAGTTTTGTTATAGTTGTCTAATTCGACGCAGGTAGTCACCAAGTTGTCCATAACCGCGGACACGGCTGTTCAAACAGTTCAAACCCTGCAGGGATGTACATCTTTACCTACACGTATCAATCAACTCCTAATGCCAATGCAATTTACACACTTCACGAGGTGTGCTGGCGGAGGGTGATTGAACACGACCGTTACAATGCTTTTGTCCTAGGTGTGAGCCACCCTTACAGGCCAATCCATGTACATCAGTCCGGCCGTAACCGTGACATGGTCCCATAAGTTGTGAATCGAGGTACATCCCCGGTCTTCCAGACCGTGTATCCACCCCACCCTTATATTGAGATACCACACCACATCCTTTTTCACGCGCCCGGCAAATGGAAACGGTAAACTAATGCAGCTCATACACTAAGACTAGGCAAATTATTTAGTCGTTGATGGTCCATTATCCCACCCGTGTAGAAGTACGCAAATCTTGGGTCAATGTACGTCGAGAACCGATGCTTGCGGGAAAACGAGACAACCCACCATGCTCCCAGCCATGGCCTCTCGTCTAACCCAGTAATGATTAGACAAGTTTATTAGTTGATTCTCGGTGAACAACCACCTACCATCTAACCCATCTAGTTGATGTTGGTTTGTCTACCATCCAAGGAATTACGACTTTTACATGTCTAACCATGTCTAAGAATAATTAACATAGTAAGCAGTATCCAGGTACGGACGAAACTATTCTAGTTAGGTTGGGGTGGTGGTGGAGTTGATTGAGCGACAAAGTAAGTTTCATGCAAAGGAATAGGGTTTCTGCTTAGCAGAAAGTAAGATTTGAACGCATGCAATAATGAATTTGAAAACAACTAATACTTTATAAATAGTAGGTGTTTGCAATATGTTCAAAGGGGCTGCTTGCCTTGTTGCTCGGCAACTACACTCTGCTCGTGATCGAGATTATGCTTGTCAGGACCTTCCGGCTCTATCGGAGAAGAACGAAAACACCAGAAAAAGGGCATAATCATAAATATCAAAATGCGAACATCGGCATGGGACGAAATGCATGCCATGATATAGAGGATGCAAAATAAAGAGTAATGCAAGTGGAATTAATTTAATCGGAGTCCGGACGCTCGAGATGTCGCGATCCGAAATTTTCTGGCAAACCGTTTTTAGCCAATTATATTTTTCTTAGCATGAAACATGTATGAAAATGATATATTTGAATAGCTCTCATTTTTCTGAACATTTTGATATATTATTTGCATTTTTCTGATTAAAAATAAATTTTCTATGAATTTTCTAAGTTTTAATCAATTTAAAAACCCTTTTTGTATGTTTCTCAGTAAATAAAAATAAATATTAAATAATAATTATTTTTATTACTTAATTCATCTTTAACCTCAGAGGCTGACAGGTGGGCCCCATGGTCTTTTAATCTTTTTATTAAATCTGTCGGGGGGTCCCACATGTCATAGACACATTTAAAACCGAATTAATTAGTGTATTAATGACTGTCATTAATATGTCGAGTTAGCATTAATTACCCATGATTAGCATTAACGGTGTCAGATTAGCATTAATTACTAATCATTAGTTTTAATGATGTCGGAACAGTAATCACGAGAATTAAACACGCTTAGCCATTAATGACTTCATTAATATGTCTTAACAACCGTTTTAATAGGCATTAATCCCCTCATTAACCGGCCGGTTTAGCATTTAATACGGATTATTAAATATAATTAGGTCATGCATTCATCCAGCCGTTGTGTGAAACCCATTCCTATTTTTGCGATTTAGGTCATGCATTCATCTAGCCGTTGTGTGATACCTATTCCTATTTTTGCGATTTAGGTCAAGCATTCATGTCATCATTTCATTTTTCGCACCAACCCTTGCATAAACTTAAATTTATAACACTCATGCCTTATAGAATACGTACATATCTCATCCTTCAAAATTAATTCTAGCAAACACCAATCAACTTATTTGAATAACCACAACAAACCCCAAAAAAAATGTTATGTTCCTATAGTCCAAATAATTTTTGCACATGGATTTCCCTCTCTGTCGCTCAATCCGGAAGTTGGTCCGGAACCTCCGGATGGAACCTCCGGGCTAACCGGATTCCGGGTGGCTTCCGAGCAAATTTCCGGGGGAGTCCAGAGAGGATTGGGTGTGGTCTGGTTGTACCGGAGGTTCGGTTCGGAACCTCCGGATGGGATCTCCGGGACGCTCGAATTCCGGGTGGATTCTGAGCTATTTTCTGGATGAGTCCAGAGAGGGTTGAGTGGCGATTTGAGTCTGCCAGAGGTTCAACCCGGAACCTCCGGGTTGGACATCCGGGCTGTCCGGATTCCGGATGGCTTCTGGGTTAATTTCCGGGGGAGTCCAGAGAGGTTTAGTTGAAGGATTTGTTAAGGCCGGAGGTTTGGCTCGGAACCTCCGGGCTGTATGTCCGGGTCGCCCGATTCCGGACCGATTCCAGGTTAATTCCGGGCGAGCCGCTCCCCTGCCAAAGCATGGACGCCACGTCTCCGCCGCCGGTTGGGGGTGGTGGGCGGTGGCGCCACTGCGGCAAGCCCCTCCGGCTGCCCTATAAAAGGCCGCCAGGACCCCTCCTCCTCCTCTTTTTCTCCTCCCCGCAGCTCCTCTCTTTCTCACTCCCGTGCTCAACTGCCCCACCCCGACGCCGTCTTCTCCGCCTCCAGCCAGCACTCCGGCGAGCCTGCTCTCCAGTCCGGTGAGCCGGCCCCTCCTCCTTTCCCTTCTCGAGCTCCTCATCTCTTCCCTCACCTCTTCCTCTCCCCTTTCCGCAGGTCCAAGCCCGGAGCCTCCGCCGGCCAGGCCGGAGTTCCTTCGGACTGCTCCACCTCAGTGAGCAAGGAGCAAGTAGGGTAGATCCTTGGGTGGGTCTAGCAGTTATCTTGCTTATTGTTGCAGAAAAACAGCTATTAGGGTTAGGGTTTTGTTCCCCAAATTTGGGTATTTTGAAAATGCTATAACTTTGTAAGCATAGCTCCAAAAATTGCAAAATTTATATCCTTGGAATCCTTGTAAAACTCTCTACAACTTGGTCCAAACACATTGTTAAAACCTACCAGTAAAAGTTTGGTCAATTTTCATTTGTGCACTAGTGTTCCCTCCCTTGCAACGATTTTCAAGAAATTATAACATGCAAATCCAAACTATATGATTCTAACTATGCTAATCTTGTATTCCTGACTAATTCCTAATAAACCACCTTAGGGCATGACCATTCATTGTGAATAACAATTTTTAACCCTAATTCAAAAATGGACATAATATGGCATGCATGCATTGCTAGGACAACCGATTAATTTCCACAAGTTCAACTTGAGAATGTTCACTGCTGTAGATCTCTAACATCCCTAGATCACTTTGGAGTTCATGCCTAGCATTCATCATCATGCATTCATGCTGGAAACTCATTGCCTTCTTATATCGTTTCTTTTCCGGTATCTCGTGTTGTTTGCAATAGAGCCCGAAGGAGAAGAAGAGCATCAGGCTTTTGATCCTACCCAAGACCCGGAGCTTTGTGACCAAGGCAAGCAGAGCTTGTTGTATACCTTATTTATTATTTCATATGTTTACCTATTTGTGCTAGCGGGTGAAACCTTTGCTTGATTGCGATGATCGGAGTTGAGCAAAACTAGCCTATTTAGGATGTGTTGTGTGTATGTCCAGCCATGGCTGAGAATTAATCTTGTTACCCTACCAACTTGAACTTGTTAAAGTTGAGATGTGAGAGCCGAAGGGGGTACGTGCACGATGAATACGGTTAGTATATTTGATGCCATGAATGCGACCCCCGGTGTTTGAAGAGTTTTGTCGCTATACCAACCTGAGGTTACTTCATCGTGTTATTCCCCTTGTCACGCGTGGACGTAACCGGCAACGAGGCTGGGGTGTAGTTGAGGTAAGTCTCAAGCCCTTGGAGCCTTGCAACCTCCCAGGGATAATGCACTCGCTGTACTCAGGGTGATCGATTTGCCGGTAATGATCCGAGAGATCATTTGTTTGAAATTGTTGTTGTGATGGACACTGATTAAATTGGGGTGAGGGCTGCCCTGAATGAATTGGAAATGTTGATATGCAATAGGTTAGGCTCTTACCATGATTCCTGTGAAATCTGGACTGCTCGCTGTTATCTAATGTTCTTCGTTATTGTGTACCGTGTTATTTTGGTTTGCATCATGTTTACTTGCTGCTGTAGTAAAACATGTGTAGGATACTTAATCAAGCACGAATAAGTCTTGCGAGTACCTTTGTACTCACCTAGGATATTCCTAGACTTTGCAGGTGAGCCAGTGGTTGCGGATTACTTCGATGAGGCTTAGTGGCTTGGTTTCTTTGGTTGGCATTCGACTCATGGGAATTCTTTTGGCTTTTGGACAGCGGTTGATGCGCCGCTGTGGGACTTGTTTAATTTTATCCGCTGTTGCAATGTTTAATCCAGATTTGACTAAACTTCCGGTTATCACCGAATGATGTAATTTACTTAGTCCGATGTGGACAGCTAGCGTCGAGTTGTGGGTTGCATTTTGTGGTGTAAGCTGACCAAATCTAGGTTTTAGGTATCTTTTGGAGGCATGTAAGTGGGTATTGGTGGCTGCAATTTTTGGCACATTGTTAATGTTTATTTCACCTATGGTGATCTAAACCGCAGCCCCATGTATGAACTATGTCGAACGTATTAATAGCATTCGTGTATTATTGTCAATCGTTCTTGCAATTGTTTTGTACTCATTTTCCTTGAAAATGTGTATGAAATGATGTGACATATTCATGAATACCCTGCTGTACCGTTGTGGAAATATTTTGTTTTCCACACCTCTAGCGTTGTCGTCTCATTCTGTTGTCATTGGTTGCAACAGGATGGCTTCAGGAACGCGTGGAGCTGGCCGTGGTCGCCGTGGTCATGATGAGGAGGAAGTGCCACCTCCTCCCCAGCAACCTAACATAGCGGACCTGCTAGCGACACAAAACCGAATCCTCGAGCAACTCGCGCGTAATCAGGGCGTAGGAGGTGGTCAGGCACGAGGTGGCCTGGCTGATTTTCAGCGAACTCAACCGGCCACCTTTGACAGAGCAGAAGATCCCTTGAGGCAGACAATTGGATCCGCACCATTGAGAGGAAGCTTCAGCTTGCCCAATGTGCGGAGGCTGACAAGGTCAACTTTGCCTCCCATTTCCTTGAAGGGAGCTGCAGCTGATTGGTGGGAAAATTTTCTAGCTATGCAAGCCCCCGGTCATGTGGTCACGTGGGCCGAGTTCCGAACCGGCTTTCGTGAGTTCCACGTTCCTTCGGGTATTATGGCATTGAAGAAAGAGGAGTTCCGTGATCTTCGCCAAGGCAAGAAGTCAGTCTTGGAGTTCCTCCGCGAGTTCAACCACTTGGCGCGGTATGCACCGCGTGAAGTATCCACCGATGAAGACAAAGTGGAGAAGTTCATGGGCAAGTTGAATGAAGAGATGCAAGTGAAGCTTGCTACCAGTTGACGTGCGCAACTTCCAACATCTTGTGGACAAGGCCATCAAGGTGGAGGCCAAAGAGTTAGCCCTCAACCAGTCTCGCAAGCGCGAGAGAGAGGCGCTGAAATCTGCTGCAAGCAGCTCGCAGAAACCACGGGTGTGGCAGCCACTACCACCCCGTCCCAGTGGACCGTCTCCACAGAGGCGCAAGGTTTCATTCCTCGTCCTCCGCAGCAAGGTTTTCAGCCTCGTCCCCAGGGAGGACAGCCGCAGCCCGTGTGGATTGTGAGCAAGGTTAAGTGCTATAATTGCGGGAATATGGGGCATTTCGCAAACCGTTGTTCTCTCCGCGTTCGGGACACACCTTTGCCCCCAAGTGCAGCAAGGACAAGCCAGTGGAGGACCTCAAGTGAGGGGACCAGCCCCCAACAAGGCTCAAGCCGCCAGCCGTGGTAGGGTGAACCACGTCACCGCCGAAGAAGCGCAGGATGCTCCGGAGGTGGTTTTGGGTACGCTTTCCCCGTTAACTCAACTCCCGCCTCTGTTCTTTTTGATTCCGGGGCATCCCACTCCTTTATATCCAGCAAGTTTGCACATGATAACCATGTTCCATCATCAGCATTGCATCATCCCCTCATTATTGCAACACCCGGCTCGGAGATGAGGACCGAGCTCGTTTGCGAGGGTGTTAAGATAGAGATTGGTGGGGAACTATTCTTAGCCAATATGGTGGTTCTTGGATCAGGGGGATTAGATGTTATCTTGGGCATGGATTGGTTGACCAAACACAAGGCAAAAATAGATTGCGCCGGAAGGTCTGTTTCTCTTACTGCTGATTCGGCAAGGAAGTGAAATTCGTGTCGCCATCTTCGTCAGGGCATCTTTTTGCCATGAGCGGCACCCAAGACCAGGGAATTGAGCTTGTTCCCGTGGTATGTGAGTACCCAGATGTTTTCCTGAGGAATTGCCTGGTATGCCTCCTGACCGTGCGGTGGAGTTCGTTATCGATCTTCCACCCGGGACTGCTCCTATTTCGAAGCGACCGTATCGGATACCCCCAAATGAGTTGTTAGAGATGAAGAAGCAACTCAAGGAGCTTGAGGACAAGGGCTTCATTAGACCTAGTTCCTCGCCATGGGGTTGTCCCTGCAATGTTTGTGAAGAAGAAGGATTCGAGCTTGCGGATGGTAGTTGACTATCGTCCGTTAAATGAGCTCACGGTGAAGAATAAGTATCCGCTTCCCCGAATTGATGATCTATTTGACCAATTAGCCGGAGCAAGTGTCTTCTCCAAGATTGATCTCAGGTTGGGTTACCACCAAATTAAAATCAGATCCGAAGACATTCCAAAAACTGCCTTTACCACTCGCTATGGGTCATACGAATACACTGTTATGTCATTCGGTTTGACCAATGCCCCTTCCACATTCATGCAACTCATGAATTCAGTATTCATGGAGTATCTTGATCAGTTTGTGGTCATCTTTATCGATGATATCCTCATCTACTCCAAATCTAGAACCGAGCATGAAGACCACTTGAGATGGTGCTTGACAAGCTCCGTGAGCATCGTCTTTATGCAAAGTTCTCAAAGTGTGAATTTTGGAAGCATCAAGTGGAGTTCTTGGGTCATGTGCTTTCAGCGGAAGGTGTCGCCGTGGACCGAGTAAAGTGCAAGCCGTCCAAGACTGGAAGCAACCCAAGTCAGTTACCCAAATCCGCAGTTTTCTAGGATTGGCGGGTTATTACCGTCGATTCATCGAGGGTTTCTCTTCCATAGCAAAGCCAATGACGGAGTTGTTGAAGAAGGATAACAAGTTTGTGTGGTCCGACAAGTGTGAAGAGAGTTTCCAAGAAAGCTCAAAAAGAAGTTGACCACAGCTCCCAGTGCTTATCCTCCCGGATATTCACAAAAGCTTTGAAGTCTATTGTGATGCCTCTCGGAATGGGTTGGGCTGCGTTCTCATGCAAGAGGGTCACGTGGTAGCTTATGCTTCTCGCCAATTGCGTCCCCATGAGGCAAATTATCCCACTCATGATCTGGAGCTAGCAGCCGTGGTGCACGCTCTCAAGATTTGGCGACATTACCTCATCGGTAACCGTTGCGAAATCTATTCGGATCATAAGAGTTTGAAGTATTTTTTACTCAACCAGATCTGAACCTTCAGCAACGGAGATGGCTTGAGCTCATCAAGGATTATGATGTGGGTCTAAATTACACCCCCGGCAAGGCCAACGTCGTCGCCGACGCACTTAGCCGGAAAGCCTATTGCAACAATGCCACAATTCTTGAGCATCAACCACCACTCCATTGGAATTTCAGCGGCTTAATCTTGAGATGTTGAGCAGGGTTCCCTCGCCTTTCTTGAGGTGAAACCATCCTTGGAAGACCAAATCAAGGCTGCACAAGCCCAAATGTTGGCATGCAAAAGATAAGGGAGAAAGTGAGAAACGGTACCACTACTTGCTTCACCGAAGATAAGAACGGAGTTCTTTGGTTCGGGAAGCGACTCGTGGTGCCCAAGGATCAGCAAATAAAGGATTTGATTCTTCACGAAGCACATAACTCCCTGCTGTCCATCCATCCCGGAAGCACGAAAATGTACCAAGACATTCGCCGCCGATTTTGGTGGACCCGAATGAAGCGGGAGATTGCCCGTTTTGTTGCCGAATGCGACGTGTGTCGTCGTGTGAAGGCTGAGCATCAGAGACCAGTAGGGCATGCTTCAACCACTCTCTGTTCCCGAGTGGAAATGGGATGAGATTGGTATGGATTTCGTGGTAGGTTTACGAAATCTCCCAAAAGGCAACGATGCGATATGGGTGATTGTGGACCGCCTCTCCAAGGTAGCTCACTTCATCCCCGTAAAGACCACTCATAAGGTGAGTCAATTAGCGGAGTTGTACATTGCCCGAATTGTTTGTCTCCATGGTGTCCCAGCGAGGATTGTTTCGGATCGGGGCACACAATTTACTAACCGGTTTTGGAAATGCTTGCACGAGGCTATGGGAACTTCTCTATCCTTTAGCACAGCATTTCATCCTCAGACCGGAGGTCAAGTTGAGAGGACAAACAAATTCTGGAGGACATGTTGAGATCTTGTGCTCTCACTTTCGGTTCCCAATTGGGAGAAGTGTTTACGTATGCGGAGTTTGCCTACAACAATAGTACCAAGCTAGCCTTGGTATGGCACCTTTTGAAGTGCTCTATGGTAGGAGATGTAGAACTCCCCTCAACTGGTCCGAGACCGGCGAGAGACAATTCTTTGGACCGGATGCAATTAAGGAAGCCGAAGCCCAAGTTCGTCTCATTCGGGAACGGCTTCGAGAAGCTCAGTCTAGGCAAAAGAGCTATGCCGATCCTCGCCGTCGGGAAGTCACGTTTTCAGGTTGGAGACAGTGTGTATCTCAAGGTCACTCCATTCAAAGGCATCCATCATTTCGGAGTAAAGGGAAAGTTAGCTCCCCGCTATATCGGTCCATATCAAGTTCTAGCTAAACGAGGGTCCGTAGCATACCAATTGGAGTTACCTCCCTCGCTATCCAAGTACATGATGTCTTCCATGTATCGCAGCTGAAAGCTTGCCATCGCGTCCCCGAAGCAAAGACCAACCCTGAGATGGAAGAACTGCATGAAGACCTCACCTATCGGGAATACCCGATTTGCATCCTTGAAGAAACTGAGCGCAAGACTCGGAACCATGCCATCAAGTTCTTCAAGGTACAATGGAGCAACCATTCTGAAGATGAGGCTACTTGGGAGCACGAAGATTGGCTCAAGACCGAGTTTCCACCCTTGCTTGCCGACCGTTAGAGATCTCGGGTCGAGATCTTTTTAAGGGGGGTAGGTTTTGTGATACTGATGCGGACATCACCTCCATCAAGGATGACAAGAGCCCAAATCCACCTTTGAAACCTATTGAACCTATTGGACCAATGACAAGGGCTCGAGCCAAGGCTATACAACATGAGGAGACTCTATTCCTTGATACATCTCCACTTGATTTGAGTATGAATGGTATGCTACCTAATGCTTTGATTCTTTGCTTGCTAAGGTATGAAGGAGCAACCAAGTGGAAGAACCAACTGACGAGCAATGGGACTGAGGAAGAGACGCCAAGCATCAAGTCCCCAAGCTCCAAGCCGAACCCCAGCCGGACTGCTGCCTCGGAACCTCCAGATGTGCACTAGAAGAGAAGACCCGGACTGTCCGGCTGAGGCCCGGACCCTCCGGGTCAGAGCCGGACCTCAGCCCGGACCCTCCGGGCGAGTATCCGGATCCTCTCTGGAAAGGCCGGACCTCAGCCTGGACGCTCCGGATGAGGGTCCAAATCTTCTCTGGACAGGCCCAAATCCTCACCTGGACACTCCGGACGGACGTCCGAGTCGCCTCTGGAAATCCCGGACTGCCACCCGGAGAGGGCCCGGACCCTCCGGCCTCCCGGACCCTCCGGCCCCAACCCGGACACTCCAGATTTTGCCTGCGAGCAGCAAAACGGGCCACGGCCCATGTAATCCTTAAGTGGAGGGTTAACCTATAGATACCGTATCCCCCCACTAATTAGGGTTTAGACCTCTTGTTAAGACTTAAGAGAGCTTTGCTCCTAATCTAGGGTTAATCCCTCTAGATTTGGAGTTCCATCTTAGACCTTGTTTTCCTCTTTGGATTGTAAGGACCGGCGTGTGCCTCCGGATGGTAAACGTGGCATTCATCGAGAGGAAGTGTTGATTTGGTTTTCTAGTTCCCAAAGGCTACCCGTTGGGGTTTTGTTGTTGGGGTGGGTTGCCATCTAGGCCTTCCTAGTTATCTAATCCAAATCGTGAAGATCGGGAGCCCTCCGTATCAGATACCCATTCCTATTTTTGTGATTTAGGTCATGCATTCATCGAGAGGAAATGTCTTGGACAGAGATGAAGAGAGAAATGCGGGCTCACTTTGTGCCCAAGTACTATAAGCGAGATCTCTTCAAGAAACTCCAAGACCTCAAGCAAGGCAGTTGGACAGTTGAAGAATACTTCAAGGAAATGGAAACTGCTTTGATCCGAGCTACTGTCCAAGAGACTGAAGAGCAAACTATGGCCTGTTTCTTGGCTAGGTTGAACCATCCAATCAAGTGCATCGCCGACTATCAACCCTACAACACAGTTGTGGAGTTAGTGCATCAAACTATCAAGGCTGAGCGCCAAGTGCAAGAAGATGCTCGCTACTCCAAGTCTTCAACATATGCAGCACGTTCCACTCCTTACACCTCACGTGCCACGGCAGTTGCTCCTTGCCCCACTCCGAGTGCAAAGTTTGCTCCAAGACCAACAACAACTAAGACAGAAGGTCAAGTGGGAGGTGGAAGTACAAGCGTGCGCCAATGGTCAAACACAAGCCGTCCTACCACCTCATCTTCAAAGGATGCACCGGCTCGAAGCAATGTTTCGTCAATGGCTTCAACGGGCAAGACCCGTGACATTGTATGCTTCAGGTGTCAAGGGCGTGGTCATATGCAAAGAGAGTGCCCCAATGTGCGAGTTATGTTGATCACTGAAGAAGGCGAGTATGAGTCTGCTAGCGAGGGCGAGATTGATGCCATCCATGAAGTAGCCCAGATTGAACAAGAAGGAGAATATGAAGATGGACAAGAGCGAATCTATTGCGAGGCCGAGTCGGGTCCATCCCTCGTCGTCACCAAGAAGATCCTCACTGTCCAACTTCAAGATGAGCCTGAACAACGGTGCAACCTCTTCCAAACCAAGGCCGCAATCGACAGCAAAACCATCAAAGTCATAATCAATGGAGGGAGTTGTCACAATTTGGCAAGTCAAGAGCTGTGTCCTAAACTCAACTTGAAGTACAAGAAGCATCCACGTCCCTACTATGTGCAGTGGTTGAGTGACAGCGGCACCATCAAGATACAACACATGGTGCAAGTCTCCTTCAAGATTGGAGCCTATCAGGACACGGTGGAGTGTGATGTGGTACCCATTACGGTGTGCCATCTTCTGTTGGGCCGCCCATGGCAGTACGACCGAGTGGCGCGCCACGACGGCCACACTAATGAGTACATCTTTCGATGGCACCATAAGGAGTATGTGCTTCGCCCCATGACGCCAAGCCAAATCATCGCCGACAATGCTCAAAAGTTGGCAAGGCTTCAAGAAGAAAAGAAGAGAGATGAGCGAGAGAGCACAACTTTGAGTGACTTCCACAAATCGGTGAGCGAGAGCCACAAGCCCAAAATGAGAGAAAAGAGTCAGGAAGCGAGTAGAGGCTTAGTGATGCTAGCCACCAAATCCGAGATGAGAGGAGTAAGGAATGACCCACCTACACTACACTTTGTGCTTGTATACAAAGATGTGGTTGCTTTGACTAATGATTCACCCCCACTTCCTCTAGCTATATCTCGTATTTTGCAGGAATTCGAGGATGTCTTCCCCAATGAGATTCCGGCGGGGCTTCCACCCATTCGAGGCATCGAGCACCGCATCGATCTCATCCCGGGAGCGCCACTTCCCAACCGGCCACCTTACCGCGCCAACCCCAAGGAGACCAAGGAAATTCAACGTCAAGTACAGGAGCTACTTGACAAGGGGTATGTTCGCGAAAGCTTAAGTCCTTGCGCCGTTCCCGTTATTCTTGTCCCTAAAAAGGACGAATCTTGGCGCATGTGTATTGATTGCCGAGCCATCAATAATATCACCGTGCGTTATCACCATCTCATTCCTCGTTTAGATGACATGCTTGATGAGCTTAGTGGCGCAACCATTTTCTCTAAAATTAATTTGAAGAGTGGCTATCACCAAATAAGGATGAGTGAGGGAGATGAGTGGAAAACCGCTTTCAAAACTAAGTTTGGTTTGTATGAGTGGCTTGTCATGCCTTTTGGTTTATCCAATGCTCCTAGCACTTTCATGCGCTTAATGAATCATGTTTTACGCCAATTCATTGGTAAATTTGTGGTAGTCTACTTTGATGACATTCTCATATATAGTAGAACTTTGCATGATCATGTTAGCCACATTAGACAAGTTCTACTAGTGCTTAGAAATGAACGCTTGTTTGCTAATCTTGAGAAATGCACTTTTTGTACAGAGAAACTTGTGTTTCTAGGCTTTGTTGTGTCTACTCATGGCATAGAGGTAGATGAGTCCAAAATTGAAGCTATTAAAAATTGGCCTACCCCTGTCAATGTGAGTCAAGTGCGTAGTTTTCATGGCCTAGCAAGTTTTTACCGTCGATTTGTCAAAGATTTTAGTGCTATTGCTTCCCCTTTGAATGAATTGACTAGGAAGAACATTCCTTTTGTATGGCGGCAATCTCAAGAAAATGCTTTTCAAGAATTAAAGCAACGTTTAACCGAGGCACTCTTGCTTGCTTTACCGAATTTTGCTAAAACCTTTGAAGTTGAATGTGATGCTAGTGGAATCGGTATAGGGGGTGTGCTCATGCAAGAAGGTAAACTGGTCGCCTACTTTAGTGAGAAATTGAATGGTGCTCAACTTAATTATCCGGTTTATGATAAGAAATTGTATGCTTTGGTTCGTGTCCTAAAAGTTTGGAAACACTATCTTTGGCCAAAAGAATTTGTTATTCATTCCGATCATGAATCCTTGAAATACCTTAAGGGCCAAGCTAAACTAAACCGAAGGCATGCAAAATGGGTTGAATTTATTGAAACCTTTCCCTACGTAGTCAAATACAAAAAGGGTAAAAAAAATATTATGGCGGACGCTCTTTCCCGCAAAATGACCCTATTGAATCAACTCGAAGTTAAAGTTTTGGTTTTAGAATGCTTGAAAGATTTATATGCTAATGACCTAGAATTTGCTGTCCCTTTTGCTAATTGTAGCGAAGGAAAGGGATGGGACAAATATCATGTGCATGAGGGCTTTCTATTTCGAGCTAACAAACTATGCATTCCCGAGTCGTCCGTGCGTTTGCTACTTTTGCAGGAATCCCACGGCGGCGGTTTGATGGGATATTTTGGGCGGGACAAGACCTACATGATGCTGTCCAACCACTATTATTGGGCGAAAATGTGAAGAGATGTGGAGAGATTCGTCCAACGATGCATCACATGCCACAAAGCTAAGTCAAAGCTAAACCCTCATGGTCTTTATACTCCACTTCCTGTTCCTAGTGCACCTTGGGAGGATATTAGCATGGACTTTCTTTTAGGATTGCCTAGGACCAAAACAGGGAGGGACTCGGTCTTTCTGGTTGTGGATAGATTCTCAAAAATGGCACATTTTGTTCCTTGCCACAAGACCGATGATGCTTCACATGTTGCTAATTGTTTTTCAGGGAAATTGTGAGGCTTCACGGTGTGCCCAAGACCATTATCTCCGACCGCGACGTCAAGTTCCTTAGCTATTTTGGAAGACATTGTGGGCCAAGTTGGGCATCAAGCTTCTCTTCTCCACAACTTGCCACCCACAAACCGATGGGCAAAACCGAGGTCGTCAACCGCACCTTGTCCACTCTCCTCCGCACCATGATCAAGAAGAACTTGAAGGAGTGGGAAGAATGCATTCCCCATGTGGAGTTTGCCTACAATCGAGCGGTCCATTCTACTACAAGCATGAGCCCATTCGAAGTGGTGTATGGCTTCAACCCGTCTACATCACTCGATCTCTTTCCACTACCGCTACATGAACGAGTCAACATGGATGCCTCCAAGCGAGCCGCTTTCATCAAGAGGCACCATGAGAGAACAAGAGCTACAATCGAGCAACAAGTGCTTCGACACGCCAACAAGGTCAACAAGAAAAAGAAAAAGATGGTGTTTGACCCCGGTGATCTTGTGTGGATTCACCTCCGCAAGGAGCGTTTTCCCGAAGAACGCAAATCCAAGCTCATGCCCCACGGCGATGGACCTTTCCAAGTGCTTCAACGCATCGGCGACAACGCCTACAAGATTGATCTTCCACCGACCAAGTACTCGGTGAGCAACACCTTCAACACACGGATCTTTCACCCTTCCATGGCTACAACGAGTTGGAGTCGAGGTCGACTCCTTTTCAAGAAGGGGGGAATGATACGGACATCACCTCAATCAAGGATGACAAGAGCCTAAATCCACCTTTGAAACCTATTGAACCTATTGGACCAATGACAAGGGCTCGAGCCAAGGCTATACAACATGAGGTGACTCTATTCCTTGATACATCTCTACTTGATTTGAGTATGAATGGTATGCTACCTAATGCTTTGATTCTTTGCTTGCTAAGGTATGAAGGAGCAACCAAGTGGAAGAACCAACTGACGAGCAATGGGACTGAGGAAGAGACGCCAAGCATCAAGTCCCCAAGCTCCAAGCGAAACCCCAGCCGGACTGCTGCCTCGGAACCTCCGGATGTGCACTAGAAGAGAAGACCCGGACTGTCCGGCTTAGGCCCGGACCCTCCGGGCGAGTATCCGGATCCTCTCTTGAAAGGCCGGACCTTAGCCCGGACGCTCCGGATGAGGGTCCAGATCTTCTCTGGACAGGCCCGGATCCTCACCCGGACACTCCGGACGGACATCCGAATCGCCTCTGGAAATCCCGGACTGCCACCCGGAGAGGGCCCGGACCCTCCGGCCCCAACCCGGACACTCTGGATTTTGCCTACGAGCAACAAAACGGGCCACGGCCCATGTAATCCTTAAGTGGAGGGTTAACCTATAAATACCGTACCCCCCCCACTAATTAGGGTTTAGACCTCTTGTTAAGACTTAAGAGAGCTTTGCTCCTAATCTAGGGTTAATCCCTCTAGATTTGGAGTTCCACCTTAGACCTTGTTTTCCTCTTTGGATTGTAAGGACCGGCGTGTGCCTCCGGATGGTAAATGTGGCATTCATCGAGAGGAAGTGTTGATTTGGTTTCCTAGTTCCCAAAGGCTACCCGTTGGGGTTTTGTTGTTGGGGTGGGTTGCCATCTAGGCCTTCCTAGTTATCCAATCCAAATCGTGAAGATCGGGAGCCCTCCGTATCAGATACCCATTCCTCTTTTTGCGATTTAGGTCATGCATTCATCCAGCATTCATGTCATCATTTCATTTTCGCACCAACCCTTGCATAAACTTAAATTTATATCACTCATGCCTTATAGAATACGTACATATCTCATCCTTCAAAATTAATTCTAGCAAACACCAATCAACTTATTTGAATAACCACAACAAACCCCAAAAAAATGTTATATTCCTATAGTCCAAATAATTTTTGCACATGGATTTCCCTCTCCGTCGCTCAATCCGGAAGTTGGTCCGGAACCTCCGGATGGAACCTCCGGGCTAACCGGATTTCGGGTGGCTTCCGAGCTAATTTCCGGGGGAGTCCAGAGAGGATTGGGTGTGGTCTGGTTGTACCGGAGGTTCGGTTTGGAACCTCCGGATGGGATCTCCGGGACGCTCGGATTCTGGGTGGATTCCAAGCTATTTTCTGGATGAGTCCAGAGAGGGTTGAGTGGCAATTTGAGGCTGCGGAGGTTCAACCCGGAACCTCTGGGTTGGACATCCGGGCTGTCCGGATTCCGGATGGCCTCCGGGTTAATTTCCGGGGGAGTCCAGAGAGGTTTAGCCGAAGGTTTTGTTAAGGCCGGAGGTTCGGTCCGGAACCTCCGGGCTGTATGTCCGGGTCGCCTGACTCCGGACCGATTCCGGGTTAATTCCGGGCGAGCCGCTCCCCTGTCAGAGCATGGCCGCCACATCTCCACCGCTGGTTGGGGGTGGTGGGCGGTGGCGCCACTGCGGCAAGCCCCTCCGGGCGCCCTATAAAAGGCCGTCGGGACCACTCCTCCTCCTCTTTTTCTCCTCCCCTGCAGCTCCTCTCCTCTCTTTCTCACTCCCGTGCTCAACTTCCCCAGCCCGACGCCATCTTCTCCGCCTCGGGCCAGCACTCTGGCGAGCCTGCTCTCCAGTCCGGTGAGCCGGCCCCTCCTCCTTTCCCTTCCCGAGCTCCTCATCTCTTTCCTCACCTCTTCCTCTCCCCTTTCCGCAGGTCCAAGCCCGGAGCCTCCGCCGGCCAGGCCGGAGTTCCTCCGGACTGCTCCACCTCAGTGAGCAAGGAGCAAGTGGGGTAGATCCTTGCTTATTGTTGCAGAAAAACAGCTGTTAGGGTTTGGGTTTTGTTCCCCAATTTTGGGTATTTTGAAAATGCTCTAACTTTGTAAGCATAGCGCCAAAAATTGCAAAATTTATATCCTTGGAATCCTTGTAAAACTCTCTACAACTTGGTCCAAACACATTGTTAAACCTACCAGTAAAAGTTTGGTCAATTTTCATTTGTGCACTAGTGTTCCCTCCCTTGCAACGATTTTCAAGAAATTATAACATGCAAACCCAAACTATATGATTCTAACTATGTTAATCTTGTATTCCCGACTAATTCCTAATAAACCACCTTAGGGCATGACCATTCATTGTGAATAACAATTTTTAACCCTAATTCAAAAATGGACATAATATGGCATGCATGCATTGGTAGGACAACCGATTAATTTCCACAAGTTCAACTTGAGATTGTTCACTGCTGTAGATCTCTAACATCCCTAGATCACTTTGGAGTTCATGCCTAGCATTCATCATCATGCATTCGTGCTGGAAACTCATTGCCTTCTTTTATCGTTTCTTTTCCAGTATCTCGTGTTGTTTGCAATAGAGCCCGAAGGAGAAGAAGAGCATCAGGCTTTTGATCCTACCCAAGACCCCGAGCTTTGTGACCAAGGCAAGCAGAGCTTGTTGCATACCTTATTTATTATTTCATATGTTTACCTATTTGTGCTAGCGGGTGAAACCTTTGCTTGATTGCCATGATCGGAGTTGAGCAAAACTAGCCTATTTAGGATGTGTTGTGTGTATGTCCAGCCACGGCTGAGAATTAATCTTGTTACCCTACCAACTTGAACTTGTTAAAGTTGAGATGTGAGAGCCGAAGGGGGTACGTGCACGATGAATACGGTTAGTATATTTGATGCCATGAATGCGACCCCCGGTGTTTGAAGAGTTTTGTCGCTATACCAACCTGAGGTTACTTCATCGTGTTACTCCCCTTGTCACGCGTGGACGTAACTGGCATTGAGGCTGGGGTGTAGTTGAGGTAAGTCTCAGGCCCTTGGAGCCTTGTAACCTCCCAGGGATAATGCACTCGCTATACTCAGGGTGATCGATTTGCCGGTAACGGTCTGAGAGATCATTTGTTTGAAATTGTTGTTGTGATGGACACTGATTAAATTGGGGTGAGGGCTGCCCTGAACGAATTGGAAATGTTGATATGCAATAGGTTAGGCTCTTACCATGATTCCTGTGAAATCTGGACTGCTCGCTGTTATCTAATGTTCTTCGTTATTGTGTACCGTGTTATTTTGGTTTGCATCATGTTTACTTGCTGCTGTAGTAAAGCATGTGTAGGACACTAAATCAAGCACGAATAAGTCTTGCGAGAACCTTTGTACTCACCTAGGATATTCCTAGACTTTGCAGGTGAGCCAGTGGTTGCGGATTACTTCGATGAGGCTTAGTGGCTTGGTTTCTTTGGTTGGTGTTCGACTCATGGGAATTCTTTTGGCTTTTGGACAGCGGTTGATGCGCCGCTGTGGGACTTTTTTAATTTTATCCGCTGTTGCAATGTTTAATTCAGATTTGACTAAACTTCTGGTTATCACCGAATGATGTAATTTACTTAGTCCGATGTGGACAGCTAGCTTTATTATCATATCGTAGTGGTTCGTGTGATGATATTCTTGCTGTCCAACATATGCACCCACCTCCCGTCTATTATGTGTGTATGTTGAAATGGGGAGTGTGGTAGGATGCATATGGAGGTACTTGCTATTTTATCTCGATTCAACCGAAGTGCAAAGTGAAGGTATGGTCCATTGCCAAAGTGAGTCATACGCGTGAAGCGTATGTTTTTGGAATCGTGATCCCTCAATCAGGCCGTGGTGAGTCATACGGATTGTGCCGTATGTATGTCGCACGGGACGAGGGTGGGCCATAGTCCGTCGCAGGTAGCGGCTATGGTCACCGTGTTCACTTGTTGTGAATTCCTTGAATCGAGTTAAAATACCGGGTCCCTCACACGTTGGCTCGGTCCCACCGGGGTGAGGCCGCCCGGCGCGGCGAGGCTAGGAGAGGGGAGGGGGCGATGGCGGTGGCTTACCGGGGGGGTCCGGAAGGGCGGCGGCGCGGCGACCGGGAAGTGGAGGGGTGGCGGGGCAGCGGCTTGGGTCGGGCTCCGGTGATGAGGAGGTGGTGCGGCCGGGAGAGAAGCGGTCGACGCAAGCGGCGTGGAAGCGAGGCCGAGGCGATGACGCGGCTTCGACGGAGGAGGCTCGGGCGGCAGGGAAAAGTGACGGGGTGGCGACCGGCAAGGCAGCGGGGAGAGAGCGAGAGAGAGCAAGAGAGGAAGAGAGAGATGGCACGGGGAAAGGGAGAGCACTGGCTCGGGGAGGGGATAAGGGGACGGCGGTGCGACCGAAGCATGAGGTGGCGGCGAGAGCGTGGGAGCTCGCCACGGTGGCATGGGAAGCAGGAGGTGGTGGGGTGTGGGAAGAAGAGAGAGGGTGGCCGCGGTGAGGATAAGGAAGAGGGGAAGAAACGGGCTGGGCCGGAAGCGGGGAGGAGGAGATGGGCCGGAAGAGAGGCCCACCCGGTGGGGGGGGCAGAAATAGGTTTTTGATTTTTTTCTTTTTCTCGTCCTTTTTGGTTTTCAAATTTAAATAGGTTTCAAACCGAAATTTCCAATGCAAATTCGAATTTAAATGCATGATGCACACTAATAGCAAGGGATTAAAATTAGGGTTGTTACATGTTACATTTTGTGTCATTGGGGTTGTTCACGCCGTTGACTTATTCAACGTGTTTTGTCACATGTAGTTCCGATGTTCGAGGAATCATGGAAAGGACGCCAAGCTCTTTTGCAACGTCACAACAAGGCCAACACTTGCCAAGCAAGCTCCCCCGCCTTGATCATGTTGACCATATATGTTCAAGATTTACTTATATTGGTTGTGATTCTTGCATGCTATATTGTTAAGACCGTTATTTTATGCTAGCTATAGCTATGACCTATTATTGCGTGTGAACGTAGTCCTTATGCCATTCCTTGTCGCCTTAGGAATATTTCCCCTAAAGGTATGGTAACACCAGCAGGAACTTAGGTCATAGTACATAAAACCTTATGCTTAGACCCGTAGTAGGGAAAATCAACTTTTTGACAAGTGGTACGAGTTAATTGTTGATGTGGGATGGATCCTCGAGAGGCATCTATTGTCTAGGGAAAGGATTTGGTAGAAAGGATTTATGTCAAGACCCTAAAACAAAATGGAGTTGGTTTGGATCTGGGTGGGAAATACAAGGTGGCGTTCGGGAAGAAAGGTTGTCGGAATAGTGGTGCCTTATGTGGCATGGTTAGGACCCAGCCCCTTTGTGGCTTGGAGATGATATGGAGTCTTGTTCGGATCAATTAATGGCCGAATCTAAGTGCTGCTCACCCACGTTCATTCTCGTACATCCACATGCCCTAATGGAAGGGCTTGACCTAGCTATTTAGTGCTATCGTATGAACCCGTATGCGATAGGCAGAAAGTGCAAAAGAGTGGTTTAACTCTAGAGAGCCTTCTCGTGGTTTAACGTAGGAAGTTGCTCAACACAAAGGTGGTCTGCCTTGTGTCGTGGTTTAACAAGCATTGTGGGAATGACTCATTCGGTGGGTTAGTTGTTAGGGCTAATTGGAAGAAGAGTGATATTGTAATAACCCCGCCGGTACACCTTGTGAAGTGTACTCGTTAGCGCTTGGCAACAAAGGGGAATTTACATCTTGTGGGTAAAGCTGTACAACCTTTGAAGAGTGTTGTAATCTATTCGAATAGTCACGTCCGCGATCATGGACACAACTTGGTTAAGCCACACCCTGATTAGATGGTGTTTTCTAAAACCAAAGTGGGACATGGGTTTAAGGATGTAAGCATGATGTGCTTATAGAATGTTTTGTGAGCTCCATGTGTGCGACAGGGTTCATGGGAATAAGAAGAAAGTCGTACTACAAGGGCATAGTACAGAAGGGTTTGAAATGGTGATGAACTGTTACCCATCGTGGTTGGCATGTCGAAGTATAAGGCGTTAGCAGATGCTACCATCGCGGAAAACGTTGTTTGTCGTGGACGAGCTTGATTGCGAAAATGCTTTGAAATCTATTAATTGCATATTTGAATGAAAACTTATTTTCCACTCATTTGCAACATAGGGTAGAGCCATATTTATTGAACTGAGCCTTACGTGATTATAATTGATAATGTCTCCTCAAGAAATGCTTGCGATACATTTAATGTACTCACTTGGCTTGTTGATATGGCTAGAAGAGAATATTTTCTACTCCGAAGACGAAGATCATACCTATGAAAGGTAGAGTGTAACCCCAATCAGTTGCCTATCGGGTATGACATACTTGCAGGCTACACCATCGCTTGTTGCCAATGGGCTACATGTATATGACCTCGACCATGATGGTCAGTTTATCTATGAATATCTATTTTGTACATGTATGACAATGATATTCAAGCTAATCTGTGTGTACTGGCTATTGATCAAGAGACTAGTACAGGAATCACGAGGGTTATCTAGTCCTTAAAACCCGGCACGCCACAATAAATATCAAGCACAATTTTAGAAAAAAAAGAAAGGCATGGACAGATTCTCAAGAGGAAGTGGGTAGGTGAGCGAGAGAGAAAGATCGAGATATGGTGAATGAGGGAGAGTGGACGTGTGAAAAAATAAGGAAGAGAGGAGGACTTTTTCGAAAAATAGATAAGACCTATTGGATATCCCTAGGTCAGCTTAGCAGCCACGTGAGCAATTTGTCCAGCACACCTTGCTTATTAGTGGATTTGGATCAAATATGAACAATTTTGCTAAGTTTAGGATGTTGAATTCATGTTTTGCAGGTTGCTGGACACACCTACTAAGTTTACAGATCTCTAGTGCAATTTACTCATTAGACAAATGATTAATTTTCTCGTGAGTTCTAAGCAGATCCTAGAATACTCACATACAACATTATAATATGTGCACCATTTCCCTAGTTGAGTTCTTGGATTTTGAAACTTTCAAGTGCTATTTTGGAATCTTTTAAATAAAACTCTCAGGTGCAAATACACCTGGGAGCAAAAGAACATCTCTTTTTAGAAAAGCCACTTCAGGCTAAGCGCCTCAGCGAATTTATCAAGATCATTAACACCTAGCCCACCAAGCTTCCATCTACTGACTTTTTTTCAATTAACGAGGCAATGTTTGCAATTGCAATACTTTTGAACATAAGACCCTGCATCATTGATTAGGTGTACAAAGACCCTATAGAAAAAGGCAAGCAAGAATCAAAAGTACGTGAATGCCCTTAAGAAGGCGGGTCCAAAGCCCACGCAAGGGATGGACACGTCTGATACCACACCATAGATCATTGGGAACCACCAATTCCTCCGTCGTGCTGCTTGTTGGCAAAGACACAAATTGAGGTCAGCATCATACCGAAGACTAGCAAGATCCATGTCTCGTTGCACTACCTCCATTGTTGCTCGCATCGGAGTCGGAGGAAGCAGAAAAAATCACCAGGATAGTAGGTATGGGAGAAGCTTCTCCACCAGCGATGAACTCAAAGGAAAGAGCAATTTAAGCTCCGTTGTTGAGAATGCCGTGCGCCTGCTAAAGGTAGAACCTGAGACTAGGTTTCCTTGATGGGAGGTTTGGACCTCGGTAGGAGGTGTAGCCCAACGCATGAACCCTCATCACCTGCAGTATGCTCTTCCCCAAGCCACCTTGGGATCAGATCTAGGAGGTGCTCCTCCAACGGTGACAGCTGTCACGAGAAAAATCTAGGGGGTACGCATCACCACCAACAGCAAGGAAAAAGGGTCACTGGCACCATCCAAAAATAAGAAACACATGCGTCGGTGTAGCAAAAGGCCTAAAAATGGCTAAATGAATTGATGTGGATGAATCTTCGACTCCAACAGGGGTTGAACATCAGAACGAAGCAAGGGATTTTATTTTATCCAAGAAAAAGAAGGGGACAAAGGAGTGGGAGCGACATAGGACTAACCAACGTGCCGCCATGGAGGAACGATCACATATTGACATCTAGTAGCTCCATCACGAGCAGCACTACGGCCACTGTGGCAACAACACCTTGTGGCCCAGGTGGAGTTGATGAACCTCAGATCCAAGATGGATATGTCAAGGTAGAAGAACTATGACTTGGCTTCGGCAAGATCCCCTCCTACTCTGGGCGTCCGCCACCATGGAGATGTGGAACCGAAGAAGGAAGAAGAAGCTTCACAAAAACCCAATCTAAGTGACTATTGGCCTCTAAGGCAAGATCTCTAAATATGTTATAGAATCTACATAAGGGAGAAGCTGAACCCGCTCCTCCACCCTCCCCCTCTTCGTCCAGCAAGGCCACCGGAGAGAGGGGAGGGGGATGTGAGGAGGGTGGTGTCAGGGAATGGAGATGAGTGACTTGAGTTTCAGAAGGGGGAAGAAAAGGGAGAACTACCATAGACTCACTACACTTGCATCAATCTGGTCTCTGCACCCTTGCATAGATTGGACATCAGCCTTCCTCAACCTATTTGAGTGTCAAAATAAAAGAGTCCTACTCGAACCTTTGCATATGTTGGACATTAACCTTCCAATTTACTTGAGTGTCAATATAAAAGAGTCCGGCTCAAAAAAATAAAAATAAAATAAAGTACAAAAAGTTCAAAAGACAACCAACATGAGGAGACTGGTGGCGAGGGATGGAGATGAGTGACGCGAGTTTTGGAAGGGGAAAGAAAAGGGAAAACTGCGATAACTTACTACACTTGTATCAATCCGACCTCTGCACCCTTATATAGATTTGGACATCAACTGTTCCACCCTTGTATAGACTAGTAAGCGTGCACATGCAACGCACATCTTGACTGATGTAAATTACAACTACAAAAGATTATAAACCATGTTGATCCTAGTACAATTTAGATCACTTAAGGACGAAAGGGTGACTTACACATTATATTGTGCTTAAGAATTCTGAATTAGTGAACAGAAAAAGAGAGTCATTCGTGAGAGCTCTGAATAATAATCCAAAATATATATTACAGCTCAGTAAATATCTCGTTTAACTATCTGTAGCGTACTACTCTGTATCAATCTATAGGGAAGCTGCAAGAGGGTCACATAGGTAATTAATTGCTAGTTTCTGTAGAAAAACAATGAACCCAAACTCGTTCCTCCTCTTTGCGTCTAACAAAGATTAGAAATGGATAGAAGATCAAGTAGTGTTGCATATGCAATGCATGATTGGACCAAATATATATTATCTAAATTTTTGAAACTATATCTGTTAAAATAAAATCTCACTAAAATATTGAACTTACTTTTTAAAAATTTGTTGTAAAATTGTCAACTTGACCCATGCTTTAAAATAGAAATAACAGATATTGTAACCATGACACTTTCTAATTGTACACATTGTTTCTTGAAACTCCAGTATGCAGATACAACATGAATCAAATATGGACTATTCAACGTCCTATTGCAATCCTCTATGATAGTAAAAAACATATCTTTAGATGAAAGAAATGAAAAGGTTGATCATAAAAAAGGATTATACAACCTGAGTTACAATAATGTAATCTACCTAAACCACCAACTAATGTGGCATAGAAATAGGAAGTGTTGAAACCATAATACACAACCACCTATTGCTCCACAATCACAAAAAAGAGACTGGTCTACCAACTTAAATTTTGAAGCTTGCTCTTGTATGTATGCAACGGCCATAGTAAGCACAGATCTAGTGCAGAATAGCAGCAAAGAAGTCACAACTTTTTATTTCCCACTCCACTTCCATTTTCCAGGATAAGAGTTAGCCTAAAAACCTGAAAATTGTAATCACTTTATGCCCCAGCGACTTCTTAGCAGAGATCTTATATTTTTTGAAAGCTAGTGATGCCTCACTAAAAGTGATTCTCAAAATTTGTCTGAAGTCTACTATGTAGTTTAAACACACAAGTTAACTGGTCCTACTTCATGCTAGGATCCGTAAGATCAATAGCTTACTACAAATATCATGGGGCAATTTGATCAGTTCTAGCAGAAGAAAATACAAAATAAATTCTAAATGGGACTTGATACAGAAAGTATAGTATATCAGTACATGCATATGCAAATGTATTCAGAGAAAATATCAATAGAGCAACCGGTCCCAGTGTTAAGAATTTAATATGTAGGCATGTCTAATAAGTATGAGAGTAACATCACTCAAACAACACATATCAAGAAATAACTTTTCATGGTTTTCTTCATATCAGGCACCAGCCTTGGTTTCAGCAGTCATTCTTGAGCGTACTCATATAGCTACACAAATAGAAAACATCTAAAAAGAAGGGTATTAAAATAATAGCAAACACTAGGCACAGATCATTGATTCATCGTTCACAGCCACGATATCCAAAGTGTCATTCAATAAACATGAATTCCCATAGGTTCAACTTTGAGTTGTTTGTTTAAGTGAGTGCCGTGAGAATAGCTAGTAAATCTATGGGGAACACATTTGACATGGCAAAAGTGAATTCAGACAGGCAACAGGAGCAAGGCGTCAAAATATCTCTTTATACCCACCTCCCCCTCCAATTCCAAATCAACTTTCACCTGATAGTTTCTTCCAATATATGTCCACTTGCCCAGTTAAAATTTGCCCAGCTTATTCATTATGTATGACATACGTACACATATGCACATCGAATTTTAAGTCTACTGGATTTTGCAAAGCTCACTCATGGCAAAACAAGACTTAATAATTTAAACTTACAACAACTCCCACCAAATAAGCAAAAGGTTGGGCTAAGCGCCAAGCTGGTTAACTTTTCCAGTTTGAATTAAATACAAAGCACATATAAAAAATGTAGTCTTTGCTGAATACTAACAATTGGAAAATACATCATCATTTTCATCCACATCCATAAAAAAATACACAAAAGGAATATATTAGCTCAGAAGTGATAGCAGTACTCACGAGAATAATCTTGGTTTCATCCAAGTCCCTCTGAATTTTCAACAGCTTGTTAGCCTCTGCAGGATCCTGAAACAAAATAATTGGAAGGCAAACAGATCAAATTTAAATGGTAGTGTGGGACATAATTTATAGCCATGGGCAGGCCACTACCTACAGTTTAAAAATGATGGTGTTTTAGCAAGGTGGTTCTGGTTACTTGGCAATTTTTCAGGGTAATATTATCCACCAAACGAACCTAATGATTTCTTATTGGCAGTGATGTTAGAGAGATGATGTACAATTATTAGGGGCAAATCATGTCAACAACAATTATTAGGGGCAAATCATGTCAACAATCGAAGCATTAACTCTATTCTATGTGTAAGGAGCAAAACAACAAGTAATTTTGTTGAGAACGTTAGCTCCCAATGGACAACTACCCTACAGAAAAGACCAGATGGAGGTGAGCTTGAACTATAGATTGGGAAGAGACAATGTTATATGGGAGAGACTTAATTCTTCCCTTGTTAAGTGTTAATGGATATGATGCTATCCCTTCTATAGGGACGACCTGACTAATCCCTTAAAAACAATCTCTAAACTTTAAGCACTCAGTAGAGATGTGCTATTAGTTCTTTCAAGGCTACAATCCCCAAAGAGCTACTTACGTTTTCTGTCCTTCAAATAAACATTAGAGATGATCAAATAGCAAACTGGCATTTAGTTAAGGTGTATTCAAATATTGCCAAGGCTGGGTAGCATCATCTTTTGTTGTCCTCCATGACTCACCAAAATTCATCTGGTAATCCTCCAGCACCTGTAAAACTCAAAAGGAATAAGCCTTTGTGAGACTGACGGAATAGAACAACCAAATTCAGTATTACAATAATCTAGTCTCCAGCACCTGTAGAACTCAAATGTATAACCTTTGTGAGACTGATGGTAACAAAACAATCATATTCATAATTACAAGAGACTGGTATCAGAGCACCAGCAAAATCCACTGTAAAGGGCTGAAACTGTTGCAAAACGATCCGGCGATGAACAACATATGATGGGACAACTAAACTAATCATTAACTAAACGCACAGGAAAGCAATAAACTCGGGTGCATGCCTTCATCCTGGATGGACTAGCGGTGGCCGGCGGGGGTGCGGAGGGCGATGGTGCGGGCGACGAAGACGATGAACTCACGGGCGGCGGGACGCTGGAAGAAGCCGAAGTGGCTCACGTCCGACGCATTTGCTAGCAGCACCACCTGCTGCTCCCTACCTAGTGCACGTACATGACCTATGCGTTGCACAACGTGAGCCCGATGAACTCAACGGGGCTGTTGACCACCTTCCACTCCACCCTCTCATCCTCATCGTGGATGGAGGGCGCGACGGAGACCGTCCAGATGGAGGACGCCCCGTAGACTGTCCAAATGGCGATGTCGAGACCGACACCGACCACCTCGCCGGAACTACATGTGGCCGCCTCACCTCCTACGGCACCCCACCACAGGCGACCATCCTCCACTGGTCCCACAGCCGGCGCGCAGATCTGGCAGCCACCAACGGCCTCTCTGATGTCTTCACCTCCAAGGTCATCCGCGTGCTATCCTCCGTGGATCTGATCAGGAATCAGATGCTTAGCAAAAGCGAAAATGGAAAAATGAAATAAACAATACTCCTTACTACATTACGAATTGAAAGTAGAACGGGTTGCTTGTTGATTGAATGATTGAATCCGGGACATCTTCCAAGCGCACACATATTCTAAGCGCTTTTGTTTGCCGCCGCGTACTCCCCACACAGGCAGTCATCCTGCTGCTACACGTACGGCACCAGGCCTCCGGCAGAGGTTTGGTCGGAGCCCCTAATGAGGCGTAGCGTGGGCGGGGGAGTCGACCCGGTGGACATGCGTGAATGCGAAGCACCTGGTGGCGCGGGCGTAGGCGCAGGGCGAGCGTGTTAGCGTGGCCATAGGGGGTGAGGTGGAGTGGGATACCGACGTTGATGTGGTGGAGAAGGAGGCCGTGGTGCAGCTGCAGGCGGTGGCGGAGGAGGAGGCGCAGTGGGTGGGCACGTGCGTGTGGCGGATGGCGTTGAGCGGCGGAGATTAGGAGGGGCGGGCAAGCAAGGAGGAGGAGGTACTGGAGTCCCCACGCCGCACGTAGGAGGAGGTGGCGACAGAGGAGATGGGGTAGGGTTTGGAGCTCGCGGGGGAGGTAGGATCCAATATTAGCAGACCATCAATTGAGTATTAGCCATTGGATTGGCAGACCATCAAGTTAATGTTAACCATTAGATGTTGCCTTATTTGGGTACAATTTTTGGGGTGGGTTAGAAAAGAAAAACTCCCCCTTTTATAAGGTATAGTATAGATTAGACATCAATCTTCTCCAACTTACTTGAATGTCAAAGTAAAAGAGTTCTACTCAAACCCTAGCATAGATTGGATAAAGAGTCCTTTTCAAATCTTGCA
Source organism: Stipa capillata (assembly GCA_019208055.1). Classification (NCBI taxonomy): domain Eukaryota; kingdom Viridiplantae; phylum Streptophyta; class Magnoliopsida; order Poales; family Poaceae; genus Stipa; species Stipa capillata. Next base: position 100,320 of record JAGXJF010000890.1, read on the forward strand.
TAGATTGTATATTAACCTTTCTCAAGTTGCCTGGGTGTCAATATTAAAGTGTCCCGCTCAAAGACGAAATACCCAACCTTCCTAAACTTACTTAAAAAAGTCCTGCTTAAAACCCTTGCATAGGTTGGATAAAGAGTCCTGCTCGAACCTTGCATAGATTGGATATTAACCTTTCTTTGATGTCAATATAAAGAAAATATCCCGCTCAATAATAACCATTTCGAGCCCCCGGTGAGAATCGAACTCACGACCTTTCCCTTACGAAGGGAACGCACTATCACTATGCTACAGAGGCATCGATACTAGGTGTAGTCAAGTAGCTTATATTAATCTGTAGTAAAATGAGCATATCCTCATTAAATGAAGAGAAATTAGATGACCACCGGATAAAGGTACATCATACCAATCCAATCTTGTCATTGCAGGGTACCAAGGCCCTCTTCTGGTGTTTGTGCAATGTGGGTGAAAACTACGAACAACCAAACTAAACCCAAAGCATATGAAAATTCAGAGAGGTGCAATACATCTGTATCAGCCCAGGAGCTATATATAATTGATAGTGTGGCATAACTGGAAATGGTTACATTACACGCATGTTACTAGAACAACAGTCCTTTAAATCTTGTCTCCGTGGTAAGAAGACACCAGCATCATGCTATCACGCATAGCCAATCTTAAGCTGATTTATCCAATAGTTGTGAATGCGATAGCACGATAGATCGAGTTACCCTGTAAATGGTATAGTACGGATCTTAGGGATCTAGTTTCTAGCCATTTGATTCATGCTACCTTATTTCAAACAACTTAAGAACTACAGATGCTTGAGATCAGGTACTTGTATGCACGAAAAAGAGTACTTCTCTTCATAACATACCGTCGTTGCTACCCGCCAATACACAATAATGAACATCTCGTTAACTGATCCAATAAATGTTACCACGACACCACGTATGCTACAGCTTCTAACCACTGTTATGTACACTAGACCAGTAAAATACCCATGCAGTGCTATGAAATAAAAAATATGTATAGAGGTATTAACTGAAGGGTACTTTTATATGTAAACATACACAACAAGCGCATGCACCTACGGTTTTTGACCATGTAGTGGTAAACACTAATGTTTTCCTCCTGCTTCCTCCCCTTTGGTTGACCACCGTGCACCCTTTCTTCACTCCTGACCCAAGAAGACAAAGCATCAATTTATTCCTTCCTTGCCCTTTCTCCGCTAGCCCTTTATGACCATTCTATGACAAAACGAGTTGTTTGAAAAAGTGGATAGCAAATTCTCCACTTAGAAATTAGATTAACTAAGATTGTACTTCCACCTCTAAATTAGAAATAGTGGATTGTAGTATCCGGCTTTTGTGAGGAATTAAATATGAGGTCAAGATGTATGTCAGCTCAGATCAAGTAAGGAGGAGAGACATCCAAAAATAGTTTACATTGTTAAGGTTGATGTTGAAGTGTACCTATGATAATAGGATATCCATCCAGTCGAGGTAAAGCTTTGGCTTCGGCTCCACCATGGCATTGTTGCTCCGCTTTGCCATCATCCAGCTTCACTTCGTGTTGCTTTGCATGGGCATCTAAGGGTTATTCAATTTTGCGAACATGTGATTTCTGATGGCGTCGTGATGAATTCCGGTGTCTTTCACCTACTTCATCCCCCTTTGGTCAACCACTGTGTAGTGTGCACCCCTTTAGTTCTCTAAACCCTCAATGTCTCCCTCCTATCACCACACACACCCCTCAAAGAAGACAAAGCATCGTCTTCCTCCTCCATGTGCATCTGCCCCCAACTCTATCTTTGGCTCCACTGCTATTGCACTGTCGTTGTACCATCATATATGTGCTTTCTCCAACTACGGTGAATTTCCTTCGCCACCAAAATCAGTCCACATCCCCACCTCCCGCACTCGGCAAAACGATAAAGGTATGACTGGCTTTCCTCCGACTCCACATGAAGCAAGGTCTCCAGTTTTGCTGTGATACGGGCTAGGGATCCGGTTCTGCTGCATGTGACTAGGCATTGCTAAAGAACTACGATGTGTTTACATGCCTAAAGAAAACCACCCTAAGGACCATTGAGATCGTTTTAAAGCCTCAACAATGGTCAATATATAAGTGATAGAGATGGTGAAAAAAAGAAATGGTTGCAGTTATACATGCAGAACAGCTTACATTGCGATGCATTCCGTGTGAATTGAGACATGGCACCATACATGAGACATGCTACCTCACCAGATTCCCCAAGTGCTACCTCACCCTCTTGGTACTTTGCATTGCCTAAAAGTCAATTTGAACAGACATGGCACCATACATGAGACATGCTACCTCACCAGATTCCCCAAGTGCTACCTCACCCTCTTGGTACTTTGCATTGCCTAAAAGTCAATTTGAATACCATAGATTGCTCTATGGAGCAAATTATGCCACCATTAGTGTAGTAATGCCACAAGGGAATCATTTTGGGACAAAGACCCGGAGAGCATACATAATACATTAATCAGCTACGATAGGACCTGGAGAAAAAGATATTGGTTGATACAGATTCCTGGATGAAGTTAGTTTAAGCAACCATAAAAATCAAAGTTCTTCCTCTCTGCAATTATACAACAGAAACTTGGTGCTTCAGGATACATAAATCAGCTAAGATAGGACCTGGAGATGCTTCCAAGGCTCTATTTGAAGAATAAAAATATATAGTTGCTATAATTCCTAGATGAAGTTAGTATGAGCAAATATAAAACCAAAGTTCTTCCTCTCTCTAGTTACACACAATAGAAACTCGGGTGCTTCATGAACCATAAATTTCATGTTTCTTCTTGGATGATGGCGGTGTTCTAGACTGTGGCAGCGGTGATGTCATATATCAATCAGAAATCAAGCTCACAATGAAGAACAACCACCATTCTGGGGAAAATTTTGCAACTCCTAACATGCATATGATCTTGGTAATTCAAAACAACATCAGTAATACCCCACGATATCACAGAGCACTAAGTTTTCCATAACAACAACTATGGATACAAATTAAATTCTTGGAAATGGACATGGCAACAAAAAGGGAAACATGTGGCTCATCACATTCACTGACGTGTTACAAAGAAATATTAAAGTCCTTTTATTTTGTAAGGAAGAAATGTTTAAGTTTAGATACGCAGTCATAGACACTATATACATGTTTGTGAACATACTCAAGAGGAAGAGGAGTATTGACCAAGAAGAAACCTGCCACGGGGAGTCAGGGAAACTAAAACCTTTAGTTGAAGGTTACTTCTAAAATGAAGCTACAACCGAGATACCGAAATAGAAGAGTTCACAGAGTTAGTAGGACATGACTCGTAATTCATGAATAATAGTGTCAGTAGTATAGCTGCGGATTTCAAAGTTGCCTAAATCATTGTGCCTTTCCTTGCAAAGATGAACACAATTATGTATCAGGCATTAATTAGCTACAGAGAAAAATTAAGTCTAAAAGGCATCAAGTTTGGATACACAAATTAAGCCCAAAAATATTCCATTGGTTGAGTATACCTAGTCAGTTGAGACTACTCCAAAAGAGATGATTGCATAATTCTGCAGATATTCAAAAAGTATATGTAATAAGTGTACGCTATATTTTAAATGGATAAAGAACATTGTTCCGTATTTACTGCTACAAAAATTGTGCATTTGGTGTCTTTCTTTTTGTATTTAATTTCCACGAACATCGTAAATGTCGTATTGCTCAAAATAAAGATAAATACGTTAGAGAATTTGATAAGAACATATATGATAACAAGTGAAGAAGTAAAATTTGGAACCTATAAGATTTATGCAAGACAAAAGAGACAAATTTTTTATAGTCGGTGACACCGTTTGTCACTACAACACTTCTTAGAGCAGTAATGAACCGAGGTAAATCTATGTCTAAACACATACTAGTCAGCTCCATGCCAAATCATAAGCCCAAAGTAATACTCTTCAGAAATCACTGTGCTAAATTATGTATGTTGTATCTGATGTTCTGATTAGTGAGAATTAAGAAGAATTTATAAAATATGTTAGTGAAATGTATTATTGATAGACTCAAATAAGCACCAATGCAAGTATTGAAACACACACACACTAGACTCATTTTTCGGCAATTACAAGATAATAATAGGGAGTATCAAAACCTATCGTTTGAACAAATTATTACAAGCTGAATTTTACGGATTGTGCAAGGCACCTAAAAGGGTCCTTCCCAGACTTGTAAGTAGTACCGGGAAAAGATTGAACCAATGCGTGTGCCACCACTATAAAGATTGAACCTATCATTTTGGAGAACCGATTCTTGCGAAACCAAATATAAACTTTACGTAATACTAAAAAAAGACAAAGAATGAAATAGTCTATAACTGCACATATGATTACCAGTAGGACATCTCTCCCTTCCTCGGCTTTCATCTAAATTAGATCATTGCATTTCATCTGAGTGCTTCTCGACAATCTACACTGATGTGAATACTACATCTCATCAAAATGCTATTCTGCGTCAATCTGTGACATAGAGTCCTGCATTTCATTTGAATTTGTGATTTCATGAGTTTTGTTCCCTATCTCCTACCTTGATTGCAACGGCGAATAGTTCATCCTACCCGTTCTCATTTTCTCTCTAGTTTCTCTAGGCCTTCTAAACTTGGCAAGATCAAAGGTCAATTCACTCTAACAATTAATGCAAAGTCTGTTTGCAAATTTATTTCCTATATTGGGAAGATGAAACAACTAAGAATATTATCTAAGATTAAAAATTCATCAAATTTCTGTTCCACAACAACTCTGAGATTTTTTTCTTCGAAAACCACAATTCTGAAATTATACCTTTGCTTCATTATGGTAGTGCTAGCAATCATAAATCTCATTGTAGCATTATGCTCATATCCATCATCTCCTTCAGCAATGTGCACACCTGCCATAGCACATACCTGTTAGTTCATAGGACAAAGCTTATCCATACCTATAAAGCTATAGTTAAGCAATTAAGGCAACTCAGGGCGAACAGAAGGACATACTCATATTGTATTACTCCCTTCTAAAGCCTCTCTTAATAGCCAGAGTTAGAACAATTGATATTATCTGCTATGTATTTCCATAAAACGATGAAGAGCCTCGGGCATGTGCCTCCACATATGGCTTAGCTTGTCCATGTTGAACATCAACAAACTTGAGTTGTAGATCCAAGGCACCCATCTTGACTGTTTCGTACAGCTAAAGCTATCATGTTGCAGGCAACAAATAAATATATGCAATTATTATGCATTTAGCTGATAGTTTTCCCAATACAGAATGTGGACAAAGATGCAAATAGGAGGAAACCAGTGCATGCAAATTCTATATTGAAGTATGCTACTGAAGAGCGGGATTATCAATACGAGACAAAAGCAAACAATCACAACTAGCACAAACTATCTGAAGAGAGAGCTGTGAAAAAAAAGAAATTACAGAATGAGTATCCTTCCAGAGAAGATTTCCCAAGCAATTACACAACGGGTATCCTTTCGGATAAGATTTCCCAAGCACCTAGATATACTTTATCCTCATAGTGAGTCAGTGTCTCAGCATCCTTTTGATCTTGTTCATTTAGATATTTGGGGTCCGACTCCCTTCGTTTCAAAAGGGGGCCATCGCTACTATATTATATTTGTAGATGATTTTTCTCACCACACCTGGATATATTTTATGTCTTCTCGTAATGAGGTCTTGTCACTACTACAAAAAATGTCATCCTGGACCCTACCATCACTAATGGGTAAGAAATATCCGTCAGTGACGGGTTTTGATGAAAACATCATCACAGACAGGCAAAAATAAATACCCGTCAGTGATGTCGAGAATATCACTGACGGGTAATAAAAAGACTCGTCCGTGATGTGAATGCCGCCAACTCTGAAATTTTAAAACCCAAAATTTTGTCATCACGGACGGGTAGTTTTCTAACCCGTTAGTGATGTGTGGAACTCATCACTGACGGGTTAAAAAGAGACCCGTCCGTGATGTGAATCCTGCCAACTCCGAAATTTCAAAACCCGAAATTTTGTCATCACGGACGGGTAGTTTTCTGACCCGTTAGTGATGTGTGGAACTCATCACTGATGGGTTAAAAAGTGACCCGTCCGTGATGTGAATCCCGCCAACTCCGAAATTTCAAAACCCAAAATTTTGTCATCACGGACGGGCGGTTTTCTGACCCGTCAGTGATGAGTTACTCATCACTGACGGGTTAAAAAGAAACCCGTCCGTGATGTGAATCCCGCCAACTTTGAAATTTCAAAACCTGAAATTTTAGAATCCCACGGGGTATATAATTCACCTCAGTGCCCCTCAGTGCAGATCTAGATCCAGATTTTTTCCTTCTCCCTTTCACCCTCCTCTCCTTCCTTCCACCCTTCTCCTCCTCTCCTCCTCTCCTCTCATCCTTCCTGTCCAAATCGGTCATAAGGGAGCATATCCTCTTCACGTCACCATCCCCGTAGGATCATGGTGAAGCTTACACGGGAGTTTCAGTTGGAATCGAGGTAAGAAAGATCCTCCCGAGTCTTAATTTCTACTAGTGCCTAAATTTTTTATTTTTAAAAATTTTCTCGTATTTTTTTAGCAGCTCTACTCCCTCACGGTTCGGAATCCACAAAAATTACTGCATTTGGAGCTCGAAAAGAAGTTCAACGGAGGGTTAGGTAGCGGCGATTATTCGTTCGGGGCAAAAGTGAGTTTTAGATGCCGAATTTGGAGTGAAATTTTTTTATTTTTAAAATTTTTTCTTGTATTTTTTTATAGCAGCTCTACTTCCTCACGGTTCAGAATCCGCAAATATTACTGCATTTGGAGCTCGGGAAGAAGTTCAACGGAGGGTCGGAAGATGCGATGTTTTGTTTGGAGGGGAAAAAGTCAGTCTTAGAGGCCAAATTTGGAGGTGAAAAATTATACAGGTCTAAAGACGAGTAGATTTTTTAGATGCGCCTCGTCAATATGATCATTTTGAGTGGTCGTGGACCCAAAACAGACACCGTATGCAAAAGTTATAGCTATTTTAGTGAAACCCTACCCGGTAGTGCCCAGGTAAGGTTTTTTTTTCACCTCTGCAAACGTCATCACTGACGGGTTAAATATTTACCCGTCCGTGATGGTAGAGTCATCAGTAACGGGTAAATTACCCGTCACTGATAATGCGAGTCATTACTGACCTTTAGTTGCTGACGGGCCAAAAACCCGTCACTGATGTGGGTTTTTGGCCCGTCAGTATTGACATGTTCTGTAGTAGTGTGCATCTATAAACAGTTTGCCACCATGGCTCATACTCAGTTCTTTACTCCTATCCATGTCTTTTGTGCTGATTCCACTGGCGAGTATATCTCTCATTACTTGCGTAGTTTTCCAATTCTTTCTGCACGGGAGAACTAAAAAATACATAGGCTCTACGATAGGCACAACATTGTGTCAACACTTAAAAGTGGCAAAATAAATGTGTGTAAATAAATGCGTACATTGATCACATACTTCTTGTACAATGGATGTTTCCCTGACATGTCAGACATAAATATCCGAATACTGCATTATCACACTACTGCAGAAAGGGACACCAGTGACGGGCCCAAAAAGCCCAGTAGTGACGAGCGGGCCGGCCCGTCACTGGTGACCAGCCACTAGTAACTGGTTATCAGCGGCGGGCTACCCGCTCGTCACTGGTAATTTATTTACCAGTGACGGGCACACATGAGGGCCCGTCACTGGTAAGATATATAGCAGTGACGAGCTATATTTTCGGCCCGTCACTGGTAAGATATACAGCAGTGACGAGCTCTCCAGTCCTCACGTCACTGCTGTTATGAGAGGCCGCAGCAACGTGCTTGGGTGCCGCGGCAGCCATTTTCGCTGGCGCGGCAGCAAAAACAGCCATTTTCGTTGCGGCGGCAGCTATTTTCGCTACCGCTCCTAGGGCGTCGGTCGCCGTTCTCCTAGGGCGCTCTCCAGCCCCTGTGTACTACAGGGGTCCTGGAGGGGGGTGTACCCCTTCGGTTGCCGTTCTCCTAGGGCGTGCCGCTGTGGCCTAATAGCGCTTGCGGCGATGCCTCGTTGCGTCGGCATCCTACGTGCCCGGTATGCTTCGAAGGCCACCTCACTCGCGCTCTCGGATGTCGCACACGATAAGTACATATGTCAAACCGACTACGAAAGTAACAAGTGCCAATACATAAATATGTCCAGAAACGTACAAAGTAGACCAGTTCGGGAATACACGACCACAAACACAATACATATGCAATGTTTTTCCGTCCTCTAGGGCCTAGCTGCATGTGGGCACGCGAATGGGTCTTCGGTCGGGATTTGGCGAACTCGCTGCTCTGTGCGAGCGGCGTGTTCCTCCCTTGGGTCAGTGCCGGCGTAGAAAAACCCCGTATCCGAGACGATGTCCTTGTTGATGATGTTCGCAAACGCATTCTGGAGGCGTGCAAACTCTTGCCTCCAGTCATATGGCTTGTGCTCGAGGTTATTACTCCACTTGCGCAAGTCGTCATGTTTGCGAAACGTGTTCCGCGCCCGTACAAAGTCGTCCATGTGGCAGCAGACGTAGTAGCCACACGTCACACTACCCTCCGGCTGCTGTCTGCAACACCAATCGGTCACGTGTTTAAAGCGTGGAGCGCCACTTCTTTTTACCATAGTTGCTCCTCCTCCCTTCTGTGCATAGTCGAAGAGAGCATCATCCAGAACTTTCTTGAGCAGGGTGTAGTCTTTCTTCACCCTCTTCATGGAATCAAAGTAAACAACCTTGCTTTCCTTCGGCAGTAGCACTAAGAGGATCCAGTGGTCGCTGCGCAGACATGTGAACAAACCAATATTAACCCACGAAGTTGGCTAGGTGCACAAGCAAAAGAGAAATTTACGAAAGCACAAAGTAGAGAATGACTTACAAGGGATTGTAGGGCACGAGTAGGTAGTCCTTGCCCTTATGCGCTATCATCGCACTCACGAGGTATTCTTTCATAATCTCTCTACCTTCTTGTGAGCGAACGTTGTTCTCGTGCATGTGAAACGGATCTGCTATTGCAACGTCGAGAATCTTCAGGCGTCTGATCTCTCTGGTTAGGTGAAGCGCCCATAGCCTGACGAAGGATGCTTCGAGGCGATAAAGGTTGAACATGCCGAAGATCTCCGCAAAGTCCAGATAGAACTTGTCCGCGGGATACTGCTCGACGAAATGGAAACCCTCTGGCACCTTCGCCGTGTAATACGAGACATTCGTTTCATCGGGTCCTAATTCAATCTCTCGAATGTTCTGATGCAGAATCTTCATTTCGTTCGGGAGGACGTCGAACTCATCCTTTGGTACCATCGGTTGACCCGGGATGTGATAGGGCCGCCATTGACGACCCGTTGCTCGCTGTCCTGATTGGGAAGATGCGTCGTACGTTAAGGGTTTCTTCAACCTTGCCCCACCCTGTCTATCGTAAGTACCGGTGCTAGCATGTGCCTTCTTCGCCCCTTTTTGCTCGTGCGCTGCGTATCCAGGGACACGGCCCTCTGACCGGCCATCGCTTCTTTGGCTGCGCCCACGAGTGTTTTAGGAGTCAACTTCGTGTGGGCTTACTCGTCATGCTTGGGTGGCGGCGTATCTACAAATGCTCGTGCCTCTTCATCACGAGGCATGCCATGCTCCCTGCCATGCTCCGCGGCCTCCTCGGCATCCTCCATCTCAAAATCCCTGTAGGATAGAGGTGCGGAAATACCCAAAGGAGATGGTCTTGCTGATGGACTGTGGGTGTGGCTCGGCGAAGGTGCTGGACGATTGGAGGTCTCAATCAACTTAATCGCGTCCTTAGGCCACCTAAGGAAAAACCCCTTGCAGGCTCCTAGCTTCTCGTATCCCTCTTCAGGGGGGTCATTCAGAACCAAGTCCTCGAAGGTGCCGACCACCTTAGTCAACTCCACCCTCGCCATGTTTGGTGGTAAATCCACACAGTGCATCCTGTTCTCCGGCGTTACTGGGTGGACTCGACCGTACGCGACCGTCACCATAGAGCCGAGGACTTGGGTCTGCAGATGGCACGGAGTTATCACCTGCGGAACATACGTACGGGTCATCGATGTTAGAGTCGAAACAACGAAAAATTTACGACACCCTTACGATTTGTTGAGCCGACGACGCTTACCGTTAGGCCGTCGATTGTATTTGGCGACCCGGGGCCAACGCCCGAGACAAAGGGGCTACTACTCCTTGCAGCAGTGAAGGGCGGCGGCTACGTATCCAGATTATAGGGCGGCAGCTGCGTATCAGGATGCATGGGTGGGCGTCGTAGTTGATCGTATAGAGGCCCTAACAGACGTTTCACAGCCGCCTCCACTCGCGCATCGAATTCTTCATCTTGCTTGGCTTTCCTCCTCTCGCGGGCAGCCTCGCGGGTTTGGGGACCGTAATCAGCCCATCGAGCCCCATACCCGACGCCCATGACGCGGCCACGAGTCTCCGGCTTCCCGAGAGCCTTGTTGATAGGGTCTTGCCACCTCTCGGTACCGACAGAGTCCTGGGAGCTCTCAGGTTGCTGGCTCAGCTTTCTCTGCAAGCAACATGAACCGTTCAGAAACGTAATCTTTAGGAAATTAATCTACGTAGGACAAATAAAGTAAAATGGGTTCAGAGGTTACCAGTTCTTCGTGCACGTCCTTCATTTTCTCGTGCGTGAAGATCGGTTCCCCCGTCGCTGGGTCAAATTTTGCACGGGCCCTCGCAAAATCCTTTCCGCGCCCTTCCTGGATGTCCGAGAAAGGGGGTTCTTTCCCGGCCGCAATCAACCTTGCGTCCTCCTTGTCCCATTTAGGCCTCTTCCCTTGGTAACCACGGCTGCCGAGTCTGTGGTCACCCACGATCTTGCCCCGCATGTCCTTCCCCCAATCACTCTTCCTCCTGAATTCATCGTCGGAGCGAGTTTGAATGAACTCGGTCCAGTCCGCCTCATCTATCGTAGGCCATTTCTTCTTTATCACGGTCTCAAAATCTTGATCCTTCATCTTATTGGCATGGTATCGCCAGGTATTCAAGGATTTGGTCATCATGCTCAGGGCTTTCGTCACGACTCTGTTTTTGTCGGCCTCGGGGACGGAGTACTTGCTGAATAACCTGTCCAGGAGGAGAGTTCGAAGATGCTCGGTTTCTCTCGTCCTTATGTCGGAGGTTGTGATCTTCACCGTTTCACGCAGGATGCAGCCTACGGCGTTTGAGTACCCCTGTGCGGCTCTTACAGGACTGGCAGGTTTACCCAGATCATCCACTTGAGTGATTACGAACGTCTCGGTACTCAACTTGTTAGGTCTCCTAGGCGCGAGCCGCCTTTTCCGCTTGGCTGGTGGAGCCCCGTCCGCCTGTTCTTCTTCCATAGCGGTCTCGTATTCACGGCCGGTCCCTTCGTCACGATCTGTCGCGTCTTCAGCACCGCCGGACTCTTCGTGGGACGACTCGTACTCGTTGTTATCCCCGGCAGCAGGCTCGTCGACGATGGCCAGGTCCCGGGGAGCTTCCGTACGGCCCTCGATATCTCTGGACGACGCCGGGGCATCCGTTGGTGTCCGCGACGAAGAGGGAGAACTTCCGGCCATTTTTGGACTAAATGGAATTAAACTTGTTAAACAAAAATTAACGGAAACAAATTTCCGCAGGTTATTGAAATAAATTGTTGAAAATTCAAATTTTGGCATGACCTTTGCTAAAATTATGCAAAATTGAGTATCGAATGTTGACAAAATGTTGACGAAGCAACATTTCGTCTAAACGTTGAACTCAGTTTCCCTGAAAAATAAACAAAGCAACGAATGTTGCCTCGGCTCGACGGCCGGTACCACAAGCATATATTCAATGACTCCATGTCCTTCAAAATTGAACATGCATGCACGACAAATATAGCAGCAAATTCATTTCACCAGCACATCCAATACAAATTCTTTTGCTCAGAGTATTAAACACAGGAGCAATTAACTAAAATTCATCAAAAGCCTCAATTGGTGAGTGAAGTGAAGCCATTTGTAAATTACTAGTCAGAAATGGTATAACAAACACAAACCAAACTCATCTACATATTGACATGTGACATTACTGAACATTAACCAGGATCAATTCAACTCGAACTCTTCTATGTGATGTACTTTTGCATCTTTGCACTTACATGAGGTCAACATCTCCCTAAATACTACTATGCTGTGGTATCAATTATCGATTATTTAATAACAAAGACACTCTCAAACTCAATGCTGCATAGGGTAGGAGAATTAGCAAAAGGGATTAGTATTAAGCTAGGAGAGCCCTATAATTAAGGGCGCACTAATAGCTAATACTCCTTAGAATTTTAGAGCAAGCAGCGGCATGCAGCGCCGGCTTACCTGGCTCCTGTCCACGTACGGTGCAGTGGCGAGGAAGGGGTCCGGCGGGGATGAGGGGAGGTGCGGCAGGCCGGCAAGGAAGGGGTCCGGCGGCGATGAGGGGAGGCGCGGCAGGCCGGCGACGAGGGGATGCGAGGGGCGCCGGCGACGAGGGGCTGCGCGGGGCGCCGGCGAGGAGGGGCGGCGCGGGACGCCGGCGACGAGGTCCGGCGCGGGAGACCGGCGGGGAGGGGAGGCGAGGGAGAGGTCCGGCGCGGGAGGTCCGGCGCGGGAGGCCGGCTAAGGGGAGATTTGGAGCTAGGGCAGAAACGGGGGGGCGCGCGGGATGGAAGTTGGGAATTTTTTCTAAGTCCCGCGAGGGCGCGGTATATAAGAAGCCTTTATCAGTGACGGTCGGCAAACTGTGCTCGTCACTGGTAAGACTTATCTGTGACGTGCGTCCTCTGTTGCCCGTCACTGGTATAAGTCTTAGCAGTGACGGTTGGGGACTTCGGCTCGTCACTGGTAAGTCAATCTAGGGTTTTTAGGACTTAGGGCTACTGTCATGATAATCAAATATGGGAGACCAACTCAACTACACATAGTGTAGTTTTCTTTTCTGTAAACATTGACTATGGCTAACATCTCAGTGTACCATGTCACAAAAGGGGGAAAAATGTATAACGAAGATAAAATAAAATAAAAATGGAGTATTACTACTTACATATCATTTAAGTGGTCGTAGTCTTTAGTACTTAGGGTTAGTACTTAGGGTTAGTTAGTTAGTAGTTACGGTTACTTAGTTAGGGTTAGTACTTAGGGTTAGTTAGTTAGGGTTAGTACTTAGGGTTAGTTAGTTAGGGTTAGTTAGTTAGTACTTAGGGTTATTTACGAGACCGTTTGTTTATTATTTGCGCGGGCAATGATTAGTTCATGCGTATATATAGAATTAACATAAATACCATTATTGTTATATACATTAATTTCACAAAAGTGAGCTATACATCATTAATTAACTTAATTAAATTACGACATTCTTTGACAATCTTCTCACTCTTCGACAGTCTTCTCAACGGTAGTCTTGGTCTTCTTCCTGGTATAGGTTAGCCCCTCGGAGTGAGTTCGTCTTTTGAAGGGATGCACGGCGGGACATGTAGTATTTCTCCTTCTGCTGGGCCGTGGCTGATTGTCTTCCTCCGTATCTGGGTCGTCAAATTGGTCATAGTCGTCTTCGTCAACGACACCATCGATTCCAACGATACTCCTTTTGCCCCTCCTCATGACATGACGGCTTGGACTCGTCGGGTCGGCTATGTAGAAGCATTGGGCCACTTGTTTAGCTAATACCCACGGCTCATTTTTGGCACTGATCGCTTTCACATTTACTGTCTCAATAGGAACTGCTTTCGGTATGACCATGGTAGTGAAATAGTCTTCTGTTTCGACATTCTTCGCCCATCTTACCCGGAACATGGGGATCTTGGTTACGGTGTAGTCCAGTTCCCAAATCTCTTCCAACCTACCGTAGTATCTGTCCTTTTTCTTACCGGTCAGGGCCTCCATCGTCACCCCAGAGTTCTGGTACACACTCTTCTGGTCTTGTGTGTAAGACCCATCTTAATATATATAAAGAGATTGCCATTTTGCCTCATGCATACATGGCATCATCCATGCACAACCTTGCATAAACTTGAATATTTTCCAGTTAAGTTTTATAGAATACGTGCATATCTCATTTCAAAATTCAAATTCCTGTAAAATTGTTCTTCTCTGCTCTGATCCGGATGGTTGGTCCGGAGCCTCCGGATGCAACCTCCGGGTGACACGGAAATTCCGGGTGGATTCCGAATGAAGTTCCGGGTGAGTCCAGTAGGGTTTAGATTTGAGGTTTTCTCTCAGCAGTTGAGCTCTTGAGGTGCTTCCAATTGGAATAGCTCCGTAAGTCTTTTGTCTATCTCTGTGCCAATTTTCATCCAATTCCGTTGGGTGGATCGAAATCTACGAACGTTTTACCGAGAGTAAGTCTGCTGTTCTTGCCAAGTCGGAAGTTCCGGTCCAGGGACCGGAAGTTCCGACTTTTCCCGAACCTCCAAACTAGGGGTAACCCCGGAACCTCCGGTTGGGTCGGAACCTCCGATCCAGGAACCGGAAGTTCTGACTTTTCCCGAGCATTCAAAACAGAGGTGACGTCGGAAGTTCCGGTCAGGTCGGAACATCCGATGTTCACATCGGAACTTCTGATCCGGCTGTCAATTTTGAGTTTCGAGGTTGCCACGTGCCGTCGCCGTGGGGGGGGGGTGTTGAGCGGTGGCACCTGCGTGGGAACTCCACCAGGGCACCCAGGATTACTTCCCCAAGGGCCCCCTTCCTCTTTTCCTCCTCCTCTTTCATTTCCTTAGTGTTCTCTCCTCTTTCTCTCCAAAAACAGCACAGCTCACCTTTGCTTCCTCCTTCTTCCTCAGCTCCGGTGCCAACTCCGGCGAGCCAGCGCCGCCACTCCGGTAACTCAGCTCTTCCTCTCTTCCTTCCCCTCCTTATTCCCCAAGCTCCCTTCCTCTCTTCCTCCTTTTCTTCCTCAAGCTCCTTTCCCCTTCTTCACTCTTTCTATTCTTTTTTTTAGCTCCAACCAAGTTCTAGGCTGCATTGTTTCAGCAAGAAGAAGGGTAGAGAAGAAGTGAAGCTTGTGGGTAGAGTTTGAGGGCAAGGATAGCTATTGCTTTAGTTCAATCCTTGGGTTTTCTCCCTCAAGAGGCATAAGGTTCATCTCTAACCAAATTTGTATTTTCAAAACTTATTGAAATGTTCTATTGTTCAATTTAAGTTTAATGTTTCAATTAGTTAGCCCAATTAATTAGCATGCTAGGACATAAATGTATTTCCTTTTTGCCCTAATTTTCAAATCAACATTGTTAACCCTAATATAAAATTCCAACTCAATAAAGTCATGCATATAACTATTAGGATAACCATTTTAATTCCTTAAGTTCAAATTGAAATATGTTTCTTGTCGCAAAACCCTAGCATCCCCTAGACATTATAGCAATCCATGCATAGCATTCCATCATGCATACATGCTGAAAACTCATTTCTTTTACCGTTTCTTTGCCGATGCTCCGTATTATTTACGACAGAACCCGAAGAAGAAGAACCGCAAATTGTTGAGCTCACCCAAGTCTCCGAATCCTACGACGAAGGCAAGCAGAGCTTGTTGCATTCTTTTATCATTCATACCTATATATGTGAATGAATGTTGGTTGAATTGTATGATGAGATTGGATTCACTAGCATGCGTAAGGTGTATCGTCGCATTGAGAGCATCCTTATCGCCCTTTTTACTAAAATTTGCTTAAGTGAGTTGGGAGAGGCGTGGACGTTAGCGGAATCGATACCAGGAATGATTGAGGTAAGCCTCGATATCACTTGAAGTGAAATGCACTCATCATGTCCCAGGTGATCGTATTGCCGGAACGGTCCAGGAAGTTACCGAGAATCGAGGCTGGGGTATGTGTGAGGTAAGCCTCGATATCACTTGGAGCTTTGCAACCTCCAAGGGAAATGCACTCGCCATATTCAGGGTGATCGATTGTCAGTAACGATCCGAGAGATTGATTGACATTGATATGAAATGAATTGGTAGTTCTCGCGGACGTTAGCGGAATCGATGCCGGGAATGATTGAGATAAGCCTCGATATCACTTGGAGCTCTGCAACCTCCAAGGGAAATGCACTCATCATGTCCAGGGTAGTCGTATTGCCGGCAACGGTCCAAGAGGTGGATTGAATTTAGTGGGTGTGGGCTACCCCAATGTGATATTCCAATTGTCTTGATGACTTTGTATTTATTTTTAAGTCTTGCAGTTCACTTTGATTCTATCATCTGTATCTATGCTATGTACTAGGTTACTACCTCGATTATGTATTAGTTCAATGGAATTGCACTCATGTTTAATTGCTGCTGAACTAGCATGAGTAGGACATCTAATCAAGCACGAATAAGTCTTGCGAGTACTTTTGTACTCACCTAGGATATCCCTAGACTTTTGCAGGTGAGCCAACTATTGCATGCGGAGTTTTGTGATGAAGTTTAATCCAGCTGGTTTCCTTGGTCCGCGTTCGACTCGTGGGCGTGGTTTGGCTGTTAAGCAGTGGTTGATGCACCACTGCGGGACTTTTGTTGTTTTTCGCTGCATTGTACATGTTTCAGTCCCAACTAAACTTACGGTTATCGCCGACTGATACTTGTGTAAAGTTCACTCAGTGGACAACTAGTGTTAATATAGTAATGTAGTGCTGGTTTTGGTATACGAGTTGTTAATCAGGCTGCCCATATGCAATGTGTGAATGTTATGAAGTGTGTGGGCATGCCGTGGAGAATTACTGTTGTACCTCTTTTTACTACGTCGAGCAGGACTCGGTTGAGTGACCCGCTGGCTGTGATGCTGTGCCGGCCAGGCAGGGTGTGGGTGGGTTCTACCGGGCCTTCGGGCGACCCACTAGCCCTCGGGCTAGGTTAGGGTGTGGGTGGAATTGCCGGGCTCCTCCGACCTTGTTCTGCCCTGGACGATGCTCCCGTCCGGATGAGACCTGTTATGAACGTATCGCTTGACGACCCCATTGAACCTTTCCAACGGGTACATGTTGTGCAGGAATACGGGACCTAGGTCGATGATCTCCGGGACGATATGGATCATGAGATGAACCATGACGTCGAAGAATGCGGGCGGAAAGTACATCTCGAGCTCACATAGTATGACAATGATCTCCGCCTGCAGTCGCCGGCAACGCTTCTTAGTGATGGACTTCTGAGAGATAACGTCGAAAAAGTTACAGAGGTCAAGCAGTGTCTCGCGGATCCATGGCTCCATTAGCCCTCTAATTGCAACCGGAAGTATCTGCGTGATCATCACGTGACAGTCATGAGACTTCATACCGATTAGTTTGTGGTTCTGCGTGTCTAGGAATCTCTGTATGTTTGCCGAGTAGCCGGAAGTTACTTTGACACCTCTGAGGCATTTGAAGATTTTATCCAGCTCGTCTGTACTTAGAGTGTAGCAAGCGGCGGGACAGTCCGTCTTGATTTTTGTAACATTCCTGCCCAACTTGGTCTTCTCCTCCTTGGCCCACAGCTCTCGTCTTATCCCCAGTTCCTCGTAGTCAGCTCGTGCCTTCGGCCCATCCTTTGTCTTGTCTGCCATGTGGAGCAAGAGACCGAGCACACTCTCACAGACATTTTTCTCAATATGCATGACATCTATGCAGTGGCGCGTCTCGAGAAAAGGCCAGTAAGGCAAGTCCCAGAATACAGATTTCGTTTTCCACACGCCTCCCAGCGGCTTTACCTTCTTCTGCTTCTTTCCCGCCCTAGGGCACTCACCCCAAGAGTTCAACATCTCGTATATTTCTTCCCCACTCCTCTTACGTGGTGGTCCTCGGGTCTCAGTCGTATTGTCGAACTTTTCTTTTTCTTGTCTCCACGGGTCGTCGTGTTGAAGCCATCTTCGGTGGCCCATGTACACGATTTTGTGAGAGCCCGGTAGGTGACGACTTGTTGTATCTTCCATGCACTTAACACATCCTTGGTAGCCGTGGCAAACCTGGCCGGATTGATATCCATAAGCGGGATAGTCTTGCACCGTCGTGATCATCATAGCTCTCATATTGAAGTAGTCTCCTTCATGAGCGTCCCAGACCCGGACCCCTGGTTCAGCCCACAGTGTATCTAGCTCCTCCTTCAGTAGTTGGTGATACACGTTCAGATCGTTCCCTGGTTGCTGTGACCCTTGTATTAGCATAGACAGGTGTAGGTACTTCCGCTTAAAACAGAGCCACGGAGGGAGGTTGTACATCCATACGACCACGGGCCAGGTGCTGTGCCTGCTGCTCATCTTTCCAAAAGGATTGAGTCCGTCCGTACTCATTCCAATTCTGACATTCCTCGGCTCTCCTCCGAATTCGGGGTATTGGTCGTCGATTGCTTTCCACTGGCAACCGTCCGCAGGGTGTCTCAGCACGGCGTCATCTTTCCTTGGCCTCTCGTCGTGCCAACGCATGAGCTTTGCCTCCTTCTTGTTTGCGAATAGACGCTTCAAACGGGGAATGAGTGCAAGGTACCATACAACCTTTGCAGGAGCACCGCTCTTCACTCCGTTCTCACCATCTGGTTGGTAGTTCTTTCCCCGCTTGAACCAGGATGCTTTGCACTCGGGACACTTGGTTAGCTCCGCGTACTCGTTGCGATAAATGATGCAGTCATTCGGACATGCGTGGTATCTCGTCACCTCCAATTCAAGAGGGCACACGACCTTCTTGGCCTCATCGCAGCCGCGAGGCAGCACGTTCCCCTCCGGCAGAACTTTTGCGAGATACTCCAATGTCTCATCGAGGCTTGTGTCCGTGCTGTTGTGGAGTGCCTTGAGTCTTAGAAGTTCGAGCGTGACTGAGAGGCGGGTGTGCTCAGGATTGCAACCAGGATACAAGGGAGTCTCGGAGTCTTTCACCAGTGTCTCCAACTTGGCAGCCTCTCTACGAGCCGCACTATCGTTATTCGTCTCCTTCACAACCTGCTCTTGCACATGACGGTCCTGGACCATTCCGGCCAAATTGTCCCCCGTGCTTCGCGTATCCGCTTCGGCCTCTTCATGTCCTCCGGCATCTTTATAATCCAACCATTCTGCTTCCGGCTCCCCATGTCCTGCTTCTTCATCTAACCCTTCGTCGTCGGCAACAACCTCATCCTCCTCTCCGTGACTTGTCCACCGTGTGTAACCTGCCATGAAACCCCATCGCACCAGGTGCATGTGCAGAAAACTAGATTTCCTCTCGTACATCTTCAGGTTTTTGCAATCACGACACGGACAGCATATCTTCGTGCCACCTTTTCGCACCATATCTCGCTCGGCGAAATCAAAGAACTCATTCAAAGACGTATAGAAAGTCTGTGTGTTCCGATCGCCGTCATACATCCAACTTCGATCCATCGGTCGTTCGATCCCTAAGATATACGAAAATAAATTAGTACCAACCCGTACAAAATTAAAATTTTCTTTGCAATTGACATTTTGAAATATTAGATAAAACATTTCAAAATTTGGCAGGTTATTGAAATAAATTGTTAAAAATTCAAAATTTCGGCATGACCTTTGCTAAAATTATGCAAAATTGAGTATCGAACGTTGACAAAATATTGACGAAGCAACATTTCGCCAAAACATTGAACTCAGTTTCCCTGAAAAAATAAACAAAGCAACGAATGTTGCCTCGGCTCGACGGCCGGTACCACAAGCATATCTCACATTCACATATACGAAATACATTTCATGCACATCTCACATCACCACAGATCCACCGAATCAAAGTATCATTTGCTTGTCATATATAATTACACATATATATATGATTCTGCCTCAGTGCATAAGAAACATAATTACGAGTATACAAACATAAGAAGCATAAGTATACAAACATATTTCATATAGCAAGGCATGCATACGAGTAACAAATGATCACTGATCAATTTAGGGGATCGAAGACAACAACAGTTCCTTTAACAGTTTAGATGGCTAAAACAAAATCAAAAGAGATATCTGCTCTTATCAATTTTAAACACATGGAAGCATGCACTAAGGTGAGATCAGCTAAGCTATGGAGGGAGAGGTTTGGGGGCTGCAATTGAAGCAAATTTGGGAGAGATCAGCAAGCAAGAGGTGATGATCATGCATGGATGTGGTGATGATCATGGATGAAGAGAGATTATTAGGAGGGAGAGATTAGGAGGGAGATGATCATGGTGATGATCATGGTGATGATCATGGTGGGCTGCATGGATGGTGATGATGGTGATGATCCTAAGCTCTTTAGTCGGCTCCATGGATCGATGGTGATGATCATGCATGGTGATGATCAAGCAAATTTGGGAGAGATTAGGAGGGAGAGAGAGATGGCAAGGGAGCTAGGGGAGGTGGGGGAAGATTTTGGAGGGCTAGGAAATTACCAAGGGCGTCTACGGCGGCGGCGGACGCGCAGGCGATCAGCGAGCTCGCTGCTGGCCAGTGGAGTTTGATCGACTGGCCAGCAGCGAGCTCGCTGAATCTATTTAAGGGCATGTTACCAGTGACGGGCACATATATAGGCCCGCCACTGGTAAACAATTTACCAGTGACAAGTCCAACGTGAGCCCGCCACTGGTATGAAGGCCAGGAGAAAGTTTGGCGGGAAAAGTGTCGGTGACGGGCGCTTTAGTTAGCACGTCACTGGTATATCATATAGCAGTGACGAGCGACTCTATGAGCCCGCCACTAGTAACTGGTACTTTACCAGTGACGGGCGTTAATAGGTACTCGTCACTGGTAATTATTTACCAGTGACACGTGGCTGTTGACGCCCGCCACTGGTATATTTTCGGTATATCAGTGATGTTCTTTTTTGGTGCTCGTCACTGATAAGATGTCTTCTATAGCTGTTTCTGCAGTAGTGTCATCACAATAAAATGGTTAGAGAATTGGAAGTGTAAGACAAATTTCAACATCACTTCTCTCAGCTGCCAAATTCTCATCACACAGACTTGATTTGGAAATGCAAATGTGTTCCCAAGCTCAGAGTCTTTGCTTGGCTTCCTGTCGAGGACAGAATCAACACCAGAGATATGATAGAGAGAAGATGTTGTATCCAATCTGCTGAGATTCATTGTGTTCTTTGCAATCCGAGAACTCGTGAAACAAGGGATCATCTCTTTTTGGCTGCCGCTTCAGCCTCCGCTGCTGGAGCAAAATTGGCATCTCCTGGAATCTTCATCTCAACATCCAATATAGAATTGCATCGGGGAGAGCAGTTTCGAACCTACCTTTCTTCACGGAGATATTCATCACGGCTGCTTGGCACATTTGGAAACAATGGAATCGAATCATTTTTGAAGGACTGGACCCTTCTTACACGGATTGGTTTAGCAATTTCAAGTTTGAGCTCTGTACTCAATGTACTAGACTTAAGCCTGCTAGTGGGCCTCTTTTGTCCGCTTGGCTTTCCTCCATAAGTGATCCACCTTAGCGTGGTTCAGTGTGGCGTTGATGTTTTGTCTCCATGTTGTAAATATTTCCTTCTGTAAATTGTTTCCTTTTATCAATAAAATGCTACTGTTGGAGCCTCTCCAACAGTTTCTTAAAAAAAAATTCAACATCACCAGCTACTCTCTCAGCTCGGCTTAAAGGATAAAAACTTATGGCCTTGTGGGGTGAAAGACATGATTGTAACAAAATCAAAAGCTACTCTCTCAGCACGGCTTAAAGGATAAAAACTAATTTAGGATACCACGTATTGTATTATTCTAAGGAGAAAGTTCTATGCCCACCATCATGTACTAAGTAACTTTTGTGACCCACCTTGATTTGTGATTCTAACAATCCAAAAATCATGCACAAATGACTAGTCCAAGTACTAACCAAGTCGTGATCATCAGGGGAGCATTGAGGAGAAAACTAATCCATATGTGATGTCATGGACAAGGGAGGCATGGCGAGTACTATAGATGCGCCCCTACTCCTACTCCACTTCTTCCCCTACACCCAGACGACCACTCCTTCGCTTGTTATCTCCTACCGCACACGCCGCTGGTAGCAACTGGAGTGGCCAGGAACGTGACGAGGCAGTGAGGAACTTGATTCAGCGGCAGGGGGATCGCTTAGAGGAGGAGAAGCTTGATTCGGAGGTAGAGAAGGATGAGTCGACCAGCGGCTAGGGGAAGCCACCGACTCACCGTGTTGCCAACCGCTTTTGGCCACTGTGCCCAGCTACTCAAATGGCACCTAGGCAGCGACTCTGACCACCTAATCAGCACCTTCAATCACAACTACCTAGCTCAGCAATGTCCTCTGAATCACAGTGGTGGTCCTCAACACCTAGGCAGCCACCTAGAATGATTATTAGAACATTGGAGCCTCTCTACCACAACAAGGAAGAGGCCTGCCAGCAGGCTAGTTGATGGCGAGCACCCTACCCTTGATCCTCAGACCCATACCCAAACATGCACATAACATATGCTCTTTACCATAAGTACTAGAACTTGACCATTGGGTTTCTTTGTCAAAACTTGTAGTGAATCAAAAGCTGATCAATTCAACTAATGCAGCATTGACACTTTGGATCGAAGGAATGTAAGATAGCAGTCAAAACAACATTTCACAATTGAGGTTGTATTATACTGATTCGTAAGAGAAGCCTATCAAGTATTTGAGTAAAGCTGGCAGTGATTATTAATTTGAGTTTCTTCACTTCTTATGCCTGTCACCCTTTTCTCTCCATTTTGTAATGACTTTGTAATAATTGGTCTGCGTGCATCGCGAGATGTAAAGGCTGGGGTCTCTTCCATTATCTAAAATAGTGATTATTGATTTTGAGTTTCCTCAAAAATTATTGATTTTGAGAGGGTTACTGCAGAAAAAAAATTCTAACAGTGACACGACACGACTATGTCAAGGATATGTTAGGTAACACAACTTACTTTTCTTTAGTTGGTTGCATGAAATAAATTGCATCCATTGATGGTAATGGCTGCCTCCAATTGTATAGGTCCTCAACCACTGGAAAAGATCGAATTAGCAATAGGGAACTTTCATTATAGACAATAATTCTTGGAGACTGTTACTAGAACATTTGAAATAAAATATCCATTCAAGGAATTCCAAGGCACCTACAGTGTTGGGAAGCTAAATGCTAAAAACAACTCAAAGGAAATACTTCAACTGTTCAACAGAAAGCTGGTAAAAGTTTCCTACAATTAGGAACAGTGACAGTGTTAAAATAATTTTGTAGCACAATCAAAGAATTAGCAAAGGGAACTATGCAGCTTGTTTAGACATGATGTAAGCTATTTTAATAAAAATTCGAGTCTGCATAATGGTAGTAGAATCCTAGTGGCCTCATGTACTGCACGAAAGAACTCCACATTGACAGCACAAAATAGTTCAACTTCATCACCAACTGGGGCCATTTGCATAAAAGATGTGTTCTTAGCGCGTCTGGGATGACGTTACTATAACAAAACTCCTTCCGTTGAACCACAGGGTCTTAGCCAGAACAAATGCTTCACATCAATGGTTTTGAATGTATCTAATGCAGTGTAGGGATTTACTTGATCACTTCACATGCCGAGGTGAATATATTTTGAATGAACCAAGAGTGATCAAATAGACAAATCAAATACTTCATAAGAAACAACTTGGTGAGATTCATAATACAAGAACAACATACTTAAATGAAACCCCTTGTTCTATGATATCTGCCATCTTGCATGAAAATGACATTATCTTGACTGTAAGTTTGTCCATGATAAGAACCTAGAAGTCAGAACACAATTTTATGCATGTAAAACATTTCAATTCATTTGTAAGGGGTGAAAATGACAATATCAAAAACCTGAAAATTATCCAACTCAAAAGGATACCTTCCATGTTGATCTTGAGCTCTTCCTAGTTGATCTTAAACCTACATTGGTGCAACAAGAATAAACAAAAAACATGGAAAATTAGGAAAGTGGCGGAATGCCAATAAGAAGAAAATAACACACTAAATTACAAGGATACAAAGTTTGCCCTGTTCAAGTATAACTGAAATTCTGCGAACAAGTAACTATAAGATCAGAGAAACAAAATAAAGACAACTGAAATAGAAGTACAAGATACCAAGAAATCAGGGAAACTTTTTTTATATTGACAATGAATGCTCTTCTCTTTAAGCTACATCATTAAGAATAATTACTATTGCATCAGTACTATTTCAAATGTATTCAAGTCGTCATGATATCAATCAGTTATTAATTATACTAACTAATTCATATGTGAATATGGTATATCTGATCTCTAACTAATAACCGTTCCCTCAAAACAACCCAGCCACCCAATCCCTGCCAGCCAGAACCATGGATCGCCCTCCCCAGCCCAGTTCCGATGTCTTTGTCCTGTCATGTTCATGGCAGTAGATGATGATCAGATAAACCAGTGGCCTGTGGCACAGTCCTCCAATTTGAGAGGTCAGCAGCATCCAACGAAAGGCATCCACTCTATAAACCACTCCCATAGTGCTAAGAAACTGAATTGTCCATAGGTCAAACTCAAATCGAAACTGGTAAAGCAAACCATGCACAACAGGATATCATCATGCCAGATTGCCAGTCCATAATAATGAAATATTCTGACCAAAGATTTTTTTTCATATGGCTAGGTTAATTGTATTTGCATATGCCTTGTGGATTGCAGTGAAATGCAAACTTTCACAAGCAATCTTATTTTAAACTACTAACTGTTCAATTCCTTAGATTTCGTTGATTGATTTAGAATATAAAACTCCAGCATGGGCTTCTACTTGACACCATTCCTCAATGTAGACCCACCTTTCACCAGTGTGAAGTGTTCCTTGATTCAAATCATGAGACAGACGACTAAGAAAATTCCGTTCAATTGCAAAACTGGGTCGATCACATGAAACTAGAAAAAATTTCACTTGAAAATAACGAACTGTCCAAGCAAGCACACAGCAATCCGTAAACCAGCATTTCGCAGCAGCAACTAATCACCCTTCCCCTCTCTCTTCCCCCAGCTCGAACACAACTTCTCCATAACAAGCAAGGTAAGAGCGGGAACAAAATGAAAGCCGGGGGTGTGGAGCACGGAGACACTTACGATCCCTGGTATTCTTACGGAAGCTCCTGCGGTCTGCACCATTGCACGAGGAGGTGTCCGAGTCCGTCGACATGCGCATCTACGGATCTGTCTGGTCCCTCGGTTAGACTGACCCACCGTGGAACTCGAATTTTGCCTGGGTTACAAAATATGACGCTCCCTTCTTATATAGGAGGCCCGAAATATGAGAATCTGACTTAAACTCTATCTACACCCTATCCACACACCTTATGATATGGACATGACTAGTATGAATACACACGCTACCACCTCTACTTCCACTACTTCAACTAAATCTGCTGCTGAAACTACAAAGAATAAAAGAAGGTTTGTCAAGATCTTTAAGAACATGCGAAGATTCAAGTTCAAGCTCTAAAGAGGAGGAGAGAGTGAAGTTCATGTGGCTATGACCATGTCCCGCATGAATTGGTGCTGTACAAGAAGTCTTCCCATGTTACTTTTGGTCCAAGAAGAGCTAGAGATAGAGTCTCACAAGATCTGGACTCTGATTCGGATTGCTGAGACAACCCTGACTTCAAACGTCTTTATCTCGAGCATACAGATTTCGACTTGGGTGATCTTAGACTCTTTGGAAAGCTTATAGTGTGCTCTTTCCAACCTATCCAACCCCATCTTCAAATTCCTTACGAGCAGACCACAACTGCCAAAATAATCCGAGACTGCCTCTGTAACAGATCCCCTCTTCTCTTTATATACCCTCTAGGATTCTTTTTTTAATTTTTGGGTTTCATTGAGTTGTAAATAGGTTGATCCTTGATGGTCTCATGCGTTAGGAAAAAGGGACATTACACATACTCAGACAGTTTGTGAGTTGTTCAAAGAACAAGTTGATGCCCGAAATCGCCCAAATACCCATATGAATAATCTTGGGTATGCCACAGTCATTGAGAAATTTTCCAAAAGACTGGTGTACAGTACAACAAAAGGCAATTTAAGAACAAATGGGATAAATTGAAGACTACGTACAACATTTGGAACCCCTTACTAGCAGACATTGAGTCTTTCAGATGGTTGTTCCCACTTGACACACCAAATTTTCATAAGATCACAAATTCAACAAATAAGTACAAAGTTTGCTGAAAGTACAATACAAATCTATATCTATACCTTTATACCAATATAAAAGGCATGAGTCTGAATGTGATACTTTTAGTTTGAGCTGTCCAAAATCTTTAATCTAATTTTATAATTTTTCATCCAATGACTGTGGATAAAGATTAGTGCATCCCCTAATCACTCCTATACTTACCGCCACTTTCTATACATATTGCCCCTAATTATACTTTTTGCCTCTTAATTACTCCCCAATTTTAATCTGTATACTTGAGAATTGTTGTTTTTCATGTTTATTTTTTTAATGTGCTGTTTCTTTATTTAGAAAAATTAATGCTTTCATTTTTAACATATGCTTAGCGCATGGTATTTTTCTTGGAGTAGTTTTCCACATATGGGAGTATATATTACATGCAATATATATATTGTGAAAAACATGTACTGCATGTTGCTGCTTGCTAGTGGAAATAAAGTCCAACAACATCGTAATTCAATAAATAATTTGAAATTGCAAAAAGTACAATGAAAAAGAGTTCAAATATGAAATAAGGTCCTACATTAAATAGAAGATGACAAAATAAAACTTCTCAACTTACTTTATGTTTTCTGATGGACATGAAACTGTTAATTATATCGTTCTCACTTATTTTCAAGGAAATATCTCACTCAATAAATGCGACTAAACAATTGTTCAAGAATTCATCACCCATACTATTTCTCAACTTACTCTTCACTAGACTCATTGCAGAAAATAATCTTTCAACATTCGCCATCACCGATAGAAGTAATACCAACTTGAGAAGTAAGTACACCAAATCATAAAGCCCACGCTTTTGTGTCTCAACAAGCTTAATAGAGACCTCAACAAGATTAATAGTGTTCAATAATTTGCTTTTGTATGCGAGGGGAACTCAAGATGCAATTTCCTCAAGTATTTTTCAAAACCAACTTATTAACTTCTTCATTATTGAATTTGAACAAATAACACTAGATTCAAATACCAAATATGTTCAAACAATCCTGAAAATTTTCAAGATCCTACCCTGGAGTGTATGATACCCATGAAAATTACCAAAAGGATTTTGTAAGGACATTTACTTCATAAGTTTGTTTAAGTTCAGATTTGGCCATATTTGAGTCCGAGTGACTTAAATTCAAATAGAGTGGATGCAAAGATGCAAGAAATTTGATGATATATTACATGATGCTCACAATGTTTACCTTACAACCTGGGGCTGTTGCACATATGTTTGCACTAACAAAATAAGCATTTGATTCATCTTCTTTCTTGTATATAGATGGAGCTACCGAACTCTCAGCAATTGTCCACTGGGATGACATAATTTTTTTTTGACAATATTTTACACTTCTACTTGCAAATACTTCATATTATATGTTGTCTTTATTGTTCAGCTCTTATGTAACATGGACTATTGATAAATGAACAGCTCGAATGTAGTATTCATGTATCATGTAATCGTGTATGTCATAGTTTTTTCATACCTATCATATCTAAACTGGTAAGCTGACACCACAGTTAGCTAGATATTTACTAATACCACAAAATTTTCATCCTTTTCAATTTGCAGGAATTTTTCCGTCTTATCTAAAGAGATACTTTGCAATAGGAAAGATGGTTGTGGGGTTGATAAATGCTAACCCCGTGGGTCATGAGAAAAAAGAGAAGCACATCCCACAAGCACTAGAAACAACAAATCACAATGCGGCACAGTCTATAGATCACTAAAAATATTTGATATCCTTTTTCTTGATTCACATTCAATGTAGTGCTTCCTTTCTAGTTACTTTTCTCCGTCTGCAGCAGTGCTATCTGGAGTTCTTTTGTACTCATCTTTCTTACATCATATTAGAGATATAAAGGATCCTGAGCACCCATACTCATTGGAAGACATGAATGTGGTGGCTGAAGACTCAATCGAAATCAATGATGAAATTAGTCATGTCAGGTAAGTTCATCTATTTCTAGGCTTGGGTGCCACAATTTAGGATCTATAATGGAATTCAATCTTAGGGATTAATAGTTGCTTGGCCTCAGGGTTACTTTCATCCCAACAGTGGAGCATTTCAGTATGGCACTGTTATTAGTATATATCTATGCTATTAACATGGAGACCAGAGCAAAGCCATGTTGTTTTAGCTTCGCACAATCATGGACTACCATAATATTTTGTAGAAGTCATCCAATGTTAATATCTGAAATGAGCTTGTTGAACGGGTAATATGAGTTACCCTTGTTCAGAGAGGGAAATGCATTTTCCGATGGAACTTACACTCAAATGAGCAGGTTTTTTAGTACAATCTATGTATAGAGCTCTCGTGCAATCGCACATTCGTATTAGCAATCAATCTTATGGCGGTTAAAAATCTCTCTTTTGATAAATTTTTTCATGTGGTATCTTTAGTAGAGGGGTGGTGCTAACTAAGAACAATTTGGCTAAAAGAAATTAGCAAGGTAGCAAGCAATATTGTTTTTATGATGAGGAAGAGACCATTCAATATCTCTTTATTGATTGTCACTTCGCTTGTTTCGCATGGAAATCAACATCTCTAGCTTTCAATCTTCCACCTCCTCATAGCATACCCAATAAGTTTGGGAGTTAGTTGGGACTAAGGGGGCTATACGAGCCCAAATCTTAATGGGAAGTTGTGTTGTGTGTTGGTGGA
Source organism: Stipa capillata (assembly GCA_019208055.1). NCBI lineage: Eukaryota > Viridiplantae > Streptophyta > Magnoliopsida > Poales > Poaceae > Stipa > Stipa capillata. Next base: position 129,119 of record JAGXJF010000890.1, read on the forward strand.
TTTGACTATGTTGAAATAATATTGTTTTTGATAAAAAGAAACTATCACATCTTTTACAGTTTATCTTCTTGTGTATTAACCGGTCACACTCGTCATCTTTGATGTAGTGATTGGAGGACAAGGAGCTGATGGTAGCAAGTGTTTGGTGATTGGAGGCAGTTGCTAGGAAATTTGTGTCCCAACATGAATGATAGTCGTGTTAGGTTATGTGGTACTTGAGATGATGTATCTTTAGTGTTCCATGTAATGATGATTAGTGCGACCTGATCTTTCAAAGAGAACACGATATCGATTTGAGTGGATATGACTTTGATAATCTGACTACAATTGTGTGGTGATAATGCGGCTTAGCAATCGCTAAACCAACTTCAAACGCAATTGACGATGTTGAGAACATAGTCAACCTTGAACGCGAGGTTCTAATCCCTGCAAGCAATCAAAAAACAAAAATGAACTATGAAGAAGCAATTTGAGATTGTGGATATAAATGAAGCATAACGATAAATTGGGGTTCAGATAACGATATCTACAACTAGTTGTTATACACAATTGACAGACGTGAAGTTGCAAGTGGCAAACTCTTATCTAAACAAAACCCATGAAATATAGGGGCCCTAAGGGGGTAGCTGTAGGTGGAAATATGATCCCTGGCTGAAACAAACTCTAAATGCCAAATCTGGATCGGATCTGGAAAATCTGGATCCTCTGAGTTGAGGTCCGGGTGAGGGTTCGGATTTTGAGTGTTTGGGCAAAATCTGGACCCTTCAGGCTGAGGTCCAGGCTCTCCAGAAGCAATCTGGACTGACATTCAGACCCTCTGGGTTGAGGTCCGGGACTTCCAGTAGCGATCCGAGCTATCATCCGGACTGTCTGGGTGATGGTTCAAATTTTGACAGTGACCGAAACTTGATTGGATATCTTCTTTGTTCCCTCTTTGGCCTCCGTCATCAAGCAATTATGGGGGTTTCAATGTCTAGAAATCTTCACTTGGCGTCCCTCCTCCTCTCGAGAGCTTGAACTTGAATTCTCTTCGACTCATGAAGATCTTGATGGACCTTCTCTTGTCCCTCATAGCTTGAGCCAGGGACGTAGTGGAAGTAGAGGTAGATGTGAGTGTGTCTGTAGGGATCATGGTCTCATCATCCTCCCCTCCTTGAAAACAAAGCTGTCCTTGGCTTTGCATAACCTGAAAATCATCAAAAAGTAAAGAAAACGTGTACACAACATAGATGTATCTATCAATCATTGTTAGTTCTTCATGGTTAGCAATTAGATCAAAGAATGAAAACTATGATACACCTTGGTAGATTTTGAAAACATGTAGAGTGGCATATCATTCTTATAATTCCAATGATTGTCATAACTTAATTTGCAAGTATAAGTGAAACATCCATGCATGTAATCTGTTGTGCAATGCCCATCATTGAACCATCCCAATATAGGTGAATAAACATTGTTGGTACGCAAATAAGAAGTCACATCATGCTGAAATTTAGAGCAAGACAAAGAATTAATGTTTGAACAATCATGTAACAAGCTATTTGGCATAAATTCAGCACCAATATTAGAGGTCATATCAAAACAATGGAGTATTGGCGTCAAATTATCTTTTCTCGAAACAAAAAATTGACCACATGGAATGCAAACCTGTCGACGATCGGTGAATCGGCGATCTTACAGTATTCGTGGAATGATGATTACTAGGGGTAGGGACGTCTAGGGCCCAAGTGCCAGGAGCTCTGACAGTAGGGGACAGCCATTTTTATACAGGCTCGGGCCTCCCTCAGGATAATAGCCCTACGTCCTGTTGCTATATATTGATGGAGAACACGTCTTACAGTGGGGGATGTATGTTAGTGCCTACCCTAGGCCTAATCGTAGACTAATCTAGCCAAACCGTCGGGCTCGACTCCTTCGAGGCAGCGGGTCTTCTAGGGCTTCGCTTCCTGAGATCCTATACTGCTTGTGCTGTGACTAGAAAGACCTCTCAGACTTGTCCAACCTCTCCCCCCTGCCCTATGGGATTGCTGATCCTTATATAGGGGGTTCCCAGGGTCGTACTGGACGTGGACTTACGCTCGAGTAGGACTCTGGCCTCCTTAAACGTCGGGATTGACTTCCTAGTTTAAGGGGAGTCTTCCCTTCCTGAGAGGGGTTACCTTATCGTCCAGGGATCCTTATCGGGTACGCTGTACCTTCCTAAAGTCCCGGGATTCTGTATACGGATACCCCTAATATGCGGGAAACCGTACTATTCATCATCAAGCCCCCCATCAATACATGAAGTGAGGTCATGATGGTTATGTTGAAAATCTGCCCTTGTCGGGGAAAAATTCTGAGTAGGCGACCCGAGTGGTCCATGTCGATAACTCCCCCGAGTAAACTCAATCCCTACCGAATAGTCGTAGAAGCCTTATCGGAATAGTCCTTTGGAAAATCCAGAATGCTTTTCTAATCAGATCTGATCCGTTGATCACGGACACGCGTCCGCCTGGCATATTTCTAGGAAACGGAACCATCGTGGCAGAAATTTCGCGTGGTGATGAAGAACCTCTTCTCTCTCTGCGCCGTTGTGCCACTAATGGGTGCTGAACCACGGCACGCTCGTTTGGGTCGTGGGTTGTCAGACCCTCTTTTTCCCACGAAGTGCCCTGTAGGCGGAAAAAGCAACTGTTCGCATTAAATGCAATGGAACTAATCGTGCCGTAAACCGTGCTCGGCTCCGGTGAATGTTTAAATCTTTAGGAGTCCAAGAATTGGGGTTTTGCCTGCATTGTTCTCTGCCTCCTAGTTTTCTTGATTCCTTCTTCCTCCTCTTCGCGTCATGGCCGGGAGCCCGTTGGTTGACGACCCATGGCCGCGCTCGGAGATGACCAAGGCGAAACTCACGTCTTCCCTAGAACTAACTCTTATCCAATCAACCCGCCAAGCCGAATTCTGCCATGTCCGGGGTGAGAGAGTTCCTGAACCCGAATCCGGCTGGCTGGTTGTCTTCCCCGATTTCTTTTGGTGCGGGTTCTTCTTGCCTCCTTCCACGTTCCTACATTCAATCTTCCAGTTCTATCGGGTTGAGGTGGTGAACCTTGACCCGGCATCGTACACTCTCCTGAGTGTGTTCGCCCATTTGTGCGAAGCTTTCCTCGGAGTTCGGCCATCATTGGATTTATTCAGATACTATCACAAGATGGAGAGGACCAAGAAGAAGGTAGTGGGAGGCGCGAGCGTCCGCCTTTGAGAAGATAGGGCCGCGGAGTATATTGACGCCACCGGAATCCGATCCTTCCTAGGATGGTAGCATGAGTGGTGCTATTGCCGTCCACCATCCCCCTTGGGCGTAAGGTACTGGGGAACTCCGCCCAACGTGGCATCCACTTGGACCGACGAGACCGTGCTCGACTCCCGTCTCCAGCACCTGGTCGGGGAAGTTAAGGTTCTCCGAACCCAAGGCCTGTCCTCGGCCGATGTTGTCGCCGACTTCGTCAGGCGCGGAATTTGCCCCTTACGGTTCAGGGAGACAGGCGCTTGGGACTCGACAAGCGATCCATACCAACGGCGGAGAAAAATAGGTAAGCCTTTTCCCTCACAACCTAGTAAGAAGGACTTGTCAGGGTGTCCTAACTCTTTCTTTGTTTCGAACAGCCCTCTCGGAAGCGGAGGTGTCCGAGAAGGTGAAAACTCTCTTCAAGCGTGTACCTCCACCCAATCGCCAGGTTGTCCCCACGTCGCTACCCCCTTCGACCTCTGCACGAGCGGGAAGAGGTTCTAGCGGTAATCCTTTCTTTTTTAGGGCCTCAGATCCTTCAAGCCCACCTCACACTGGTTTTGTGGGATGGACCCTCTCTGCAGAGAGAAGGACGTGGAATAGAGGATCCCGAATCTGGGCCCTCTATTCCTAATCGACGCTCGACCGCGGCTGAGGACCAGCGTGACGGGGACACCAAGCCCACCGAGAAGGTGGAAGAGGCTGCGCGGGGTGAATTGAGATCCACACCGCCGCCCTGCCTTTGTGGAGCGGGAGATCCTTCGGTCCGACGAAGACGCTTTATTTCGCTGAAGAGGGCAAGGTACCATCCTCCCGCTTCTTGCTTTGTCGAGCCTTTGCTCCTAGTTCCGGGTTCTGAATGCGACCTGCAGGGAAACTTCTCCACCGAAACCCGCCCCTCTTGCTGCTCCGCGGAGAAAGTTGTCTATCAGATTACTTCCTAGTCGGAGCCCGGTTGGCGCGGTATCCTCCCCTTCACCCATCAAGGACCAGCTGGCGCCAGGTCACCAGGGCGGGGAAGTCTCGGTCGAAGATGATCCCATAGCGCTACTCGGACCCTTGGTGGAGGTAGGCAAGGTTCCTGCTCGTCATTGGTTTCGCCAGATAATCTTGTCAGCCTATCTGACCTTGGCGTTTTCCTCTCAGCGTGCTCATGATAGGTGGAACTCCGTTCGCGGCGAGGTCCAGTCACTTCGCGGCGAGGTCCAGACACTCCGAGACCAATCGGCTCGGCTTTCCGATGCCCTTTCTCGGGAGAAAACGTGAGCCTCGTCCGCCGAGGAGAATCGGTTGAAAATGGCGGACCGCCTAGAGCTGGTGCTTACCACGGTCGGTGCGTCTATCCGAGCCACAGAGAGCTTTCTTGATCGTCTGGCGGAATTGGATCGAGTCGCTCAAGATTTTTCTGGGCGTTTGCGCCTACCCGACTTGTAAATGCATAGCCTTCGTATGCACGCCAGACATGTATGGAATTTCTATCTTTTCTGATGAATGACTTCTATGTTTAAGTCTTGGGACCAACCCCCGACTGTCCACTCGAGGGATGCTCTCGAGCGGACAGTCGACTAGCCTCAAACGTAAAACTTCTGGAGCTGATCGATGTTCCAGGAATTCGTTAGGACTCGGCCGTCTTCCATCGCTAGTTGGAAAGATCCCGGTCGAGTTACATCGACTATCGTGTAAGGACCTTCCCATTTGGGAGAAAGCTTATTGCTATTGCTTTTATTCTGTACGAGTCGTAGGACGAGGTCTCCGACTTGCAATGAGCGTTGTCGAACATGTCTGTCATAGTAACGACGGAGGTTCTGCTGGTAGTGGGTGGCCCGGAGCAGAGCCTGGGTCCGTTTTTCCTCAATAAAATTGAGGTCATCCTCTCTTCGAGGGATTTCTTCCTTGTCGATGTACAATTCTACCCGTGGTGATTTTAGGGTAAGTTTGCATGGCAGCATGGCCTCGGTTCCATATACCAAACCGAACGGTGTTTCTCCGGTGGCCCGATTGGAGGTTGTCCGTAAAGCCCAGAGGACGGAGGGCAACTCGCGTACCCAAGCCTTGGCGTGGGCGGAGAGTCTATCGAAGACGCGAGTTTTCATCCCCTAGAGTATAAGTCCGTTGGCGCGTTCGACCTGTCCGTTGCTCTGTGGGTGTGCAACCGAGGCATAGCATATCGTGGTGCCGAGCTCGGTACAGTACTCGATGAAGTCGGAGCTGGAGAACTGAGTACCGTTGTCGGTTATGATTCTGCTCGGGACGCCAAACCTGGTCATAACGTTTCGCATTATGAACCGCTTGGCTGCTTCCGACGTGATCTGTGAGACAAGTTCGGTTTCGATCCATTTGGTGAATGTATCGATCGCGATGAAGAGGAACTTATAGCCCCCAGGTGCCACCGGGAACGGCCCTAGGATATCGAGGCCCCATGCGGCGAATGGCCATGACAAGGGAATTGTCTGTAATGCCTGGGCGGGCTGGTGAATGCGTCTGCGGTGAAACTGACACTGACGGCATCGCTTCACTAGCTCGCTCGCATCATGTAGGGCTGTCGGCCAATAGAATCCTTGTCTAAAGGCCTTTCCGACCAGGGTTCAGAAAGATGCATGTGCCCCGCACACCCCTCCATGGATCTCTTCGAGTAATCTTATACCCTGCGTCTGAGGGATACACCGCATGAGCACTCCGTGAGCTCCTCGTTGGTAGAAGGCCCCATTGACCAGGGAATACATCCTGGCGCGCCGGGCAATTTGCTCGGAAAGCGTATCGTCCTCAGGCGTGGTTCGATCGAGAAGGTACCTGCGGATGGGCTCTATCTACGAATCTTCAAGATCGAGGGGAGCGACGAGACACCCCGCCACTCCCCTCGGAGCGTCAATACCTGGTGACACCCTTGAGTGGTGCTTAACCACCACTCCTTCGTCCCCGGGTTCAAGAGAAGCCACGGACGGCGTCGAGATCCTTTCGACAATGGCCCCGGGTGGGCACGGAGATCGTGAGGAAGCTAGGCGGGCAAGACTGTCGGCTTGGCAGTTATCCTTTCGAGGGATGTACCGTACTTCAAAACCGACGAACTTCTTCTCTAGCTTTCTCACCTCCGCAAGGTAAGCCGCCATATTCGGGTCTGTGGTCTGGTACTCCTTGGACACTTGTTTTGCCACCAACTGCGAGTCTCCATTCACGAGAAGGTGGCGAATACCGAGTGCTGAAGCAACTCTGAGACTGGCTAGCAACCCTTCGTACTCAGCTACGTTATTCGTGGCCGGGAAGTCAATCTGTAGTATATACTGCAGGCGTTCTCCAGTCGGGGAGGTCAAGATTATCCCAGCCCCCGCGCCTTCGATGGTTAGGGAACCGTCGAAGTGTAGTGTCCAAATGTCATCCTTTACTGCTGGTGACGCCGAATAGTCGGGCTCCGTCCATTCAGTGACAAAATCAGCGAGGACTTGCGACTTGACCGCCGTGCGCCGAACGAAGTGGATGTCGAACTCTCCGAGCTCAACAGCCCACTTGGCGATTCGACCGATGGCCTCGCGGTTGCGGAGGATTTCTCCCAAAGGGTAGGTGGTCGGGACCGTGACCGTGTGAGCTTGGAAATAGTGTCGAAGCTTGCGAGATGTGGTGAGGACCGCGTACAGGAGCTTTTGAACTTGAGGATAACGCTCCTTGGGTTCATGCAAGATCTCGCTGATGTAGTACACTGGTTTTTGGGCCTTATCACGGTGCTCGGAAGTTCCGCGTTCCACCGTCAACACTCCGCTGACCGCGGACGGCCCGGCTGCGATGTAAATTAGTAACCCTTCCTCGGGATTAGGCGCGACCAGCACCGGGGGGTGGTTAAGTATTCTTTGAGCTCTTGGAATGCCGCTTCAGACTCCGCTGTCCACTCAAAGCCGTCGTGTTGTCGCAGATGTTTGAAGAAAGGAATTCCACGGTCTCCTAGTCGGGATATGAATCGGCTCATGGCCGCCATGTAACCCGTGAGTCTTTGGACGTCTCGGACCGTTTTTTGGGGACCTCATCTCCGCGATCGCCTGTATTTTATCGGGATTTGCCTCAATTCCCCGGTGCGATACCAAGAAACCGAGTAGCTTTCCGGCACTGACTCCGAAGGTACATTTCTCCGGGTTCAACATTATTCTGTTTCTCTGGAGGTTGGTGAATGTTTTCAGTAGGTCCGAGAGCAGGTCTTCTTTCTTCTTTGTTTTCACGACGAGGTCGTCGACATATGCTTCAACATTCCAACCAATTTGGCTGTGGAGGCAAGCTGCATTCCGCGTTGATACGTTGCTCCCTCGTTTTTTAGTCCGAAGGGCATCTTTGAATAGCAGAATACCCCGAACGGAGTTACAAAGGAAGTTTTCTCCTCATCCTCCCGGCACATGCTTATTTGGTGATAGCTCGAATAGGTGTCGAGAAGGCTTAGATAGTCGCACCTTGATGTCGAGTCCACTATCTGATCTATTCTGGGTAAGGGGAAAGCATCCTTTGGGCAGGCCTTGTTGAGATCCGTGAAATCGACGCACATCCGCCACTTCCCGTTGGCTTTCTTAACCATAACTGGATTGGCGAGCCATTCAGGGTGCTCGACTTCTCGAACAAACCCGGCTTTCAGGAGTTTTTCGATTTCCACCTTGATGGCTTCTTTCCAATCTGGGGCGAATTGCCGTAGTTTTTGTTTCACTGGTACGGCGTGCCGACAGGAAGCTAGCCTGTGCTCAATCACTTCCCTGGGGATTCCAGGCATGTCGGATGGTTGCCACGCGAAAACGTCCGAATTGCCCCGGAGAAAAACGATGAGCGACGATTCCAAGTCTGGATCAAGCGTTGACCCGATCCGGATTATCTTGGAGGGCTCTGTTGGATCCAGAGGAATTACTTTTACCTCGCCGTGGGTTTTCACGGCCGTGCTGGTTTTCGAGGGCATATGCTCCCCGTCCCCCAGGAGTGCTCGTACGTGGTCGAGGTTGCGCTTATCGCAGAGGAGCGCTTCTCTGGGGGAACATCTCACCGCAAGGACCCCCTTCAGGCCTGGCATCTTTACACACTGGTAGGCGTAGTGCGTGGCCACCATAAACTTGGCCAGAGTAGGGCGTCCCAAGATAGCGTTGTATGCTGTTTCGAAATCGACTACATCGAACAGGATTTTCTCTGTTCGGAAGTTCTCCGGCGTACCGAAGGTAACTGGGAGCGTGATTTGCCCGATCGGCGTGGCCGACGAGCCCGGGACGATACCGTGAAAAGCGTGCGTTACCGTCTGAACAGACGATCGTGGCACTTGCATTGCATCGAGGGCGTTGGCGAATAGGATATTGAGAGAGCTCCCTCCATCTATTAATACGCGACCCACTCGGCAGTTGTTGATCGTTGGCTCGACCACAATAGGGTATCATCCCGGTCGAGCGCAATTTTCGGGGCAATCGGTTTGGTCGAAGGAAATCGTGACCTCGGACCACTTGATCGCTCGAGGGACCCGCGGAACACTCGCGAGAACTTCTCAGGCGATCGCCTTGTATTCCCTCTTGGATTCGTAAGAGGTTGAGCCCCCGAATATATGCTCGATTGCTCTGACATGCCCCTGGAAAGGCTTAGGAGTGGAGTCATCGTCGTCGGAAGTCGTTTCCCGATTGTTATTAGCGACCTGAGGATTCTCCTCGCGGAACCTCTCTCTTTCTTCCCGAAGACACTTCTTGAAGATGCGACACTGTCGCAGATCATGCGAGTCAGTCTGGTGAAAATCGCACCAGGGCTTGGATGACTTGTCGGAGGATGTGGTAGGTTTATCCTTGGGGCGTGGTCACCAGGTGCGCTTCTCGGAGGTCTCAGCCATTACCTCGTCGGCTCTGATCCTTTTCTCCTTGTTCCCTCCGGAGGGTTTCTTCTTGCGTTTAGTTTTACGTGAATCGCCCTTCGTCCGGAGGGGAGAACTGGTCGACTCACCCCGCTGTTGTTTGATATAGCACAGGGTTTCCTCCGCACAAGCGGCCTTCTCGGCCAGATCCATGAGTTTCCTGGCGGTTTTCGGTGGCCGCATGATCAGATCGTGCATGCACATCTCATTTCTACTGCCCCGAGTAAAGGCGCGGATGACATCCGAGTCCGTTATCTCTGGGATAGTGTTGCGAACAGCACTAAACCTCTTGGTAAACTCTCGGAAGGTCTCATCCGGTCGTTGGACGACAAGGAATAGATCGTCAACCCGACCAGGTCTCGGGAAGGTACCTTGGAAATTCCCGAGTAGCATGTCGCATAGCTGTCCCCACAAACGGATCGTTCCCGGGGGTAGATTCGTCAACCACGTCCTAGCGGCTCCTCTGAGAGCGGTAGGAAGATAGTTGGCCATAACCTTCTTGTCCCCGCCGGCTGCCTCGATCGCGGTGGTGTAGATCTGAAGGAATTCCACGGGATTTGTGGTGCCGTCGTACGATTCTAGCGAACCGGGCTTGAATCGAGAAGGCCAGCGTACCTGTCGGAGTTCCTGGGATAGCGCCTGGCATCTGCTGAAGGCTCCCCGATAAGGTGCATTCTCGCCGCTATTCGAGGTCGAGGTTCGGCCGCGAGTATTGGCGTGTTGCACGTGGTCTCTCCGAGAAGGCTGTTGCTCTTGCTGGTGCCTTTGGCGGCGGCGCTTGTTGAGCTGTTCTCGGAGGTCGACAGGTGGCTCCTCCTGAGGAGACCTGTTCCTGGGGTGTCGTCCCTCTTGATCGCGTTCTTCTAGCGGAGGAGGGGTGTTTACCCGAGTAGAGCTACGGGTCACCGATTGGGCTCGAGAAGTCTCGGCTTGGTCTTGAGCCTCTTGGAGGTCAGCCCCAACCGTTGCAGCCACCGCACACCCGCGGGTATCGATAAATCCGCCACGGGAGGCTGTGACAGCAGATTGCGTACTTCCGCAAGTCTTCGAGCAGTTCGGGACATGTATTCCCTCGTTCCCGGGGGGGATCTTTCCACAGCGGCAGGCAGGTCTCTGTTTCGGCGGGGAGTTCTTTCCCTGGCGGCGGGTAAGCCCCCGTTCATGTGGGAGGCAGCCATTGCATTGTGCTGCTGCGAGCCCCCGGGCAGATTCTGATCTTTGAGGCCTTCTCGACCATCGTCGATCGCGAGTACCATCCGAGGTCCTTGGCTGGACGACGTGTACTCGTATTCCATCACGTTGTCCTCATTGGACGCGACGTGGGTACGATCTTGATCGTTCTCACGATCAGAGTTTGCAGGAGAAATTCCAACCATGGGGCTGGTCGTTCCTACCGGGAAGTCGTCGTTTAAGACCAACTTCCCGCTGAAGGCCCTGGCGCACTCGGCTCTGAAGTCATCTGCTTCGCCATCCGAGTCCTCTCCAGGGGCGTACTCTCCGAAATCCACTCGATCCGTAACCGGGTACGGGTCCATAGGGCCAAAGTTGTCGTAGAAACCCTGGTCCGAGTATCCAGTACGGGGCGAGATTGCGATCGGTTTTCCTACCGGGTTTGCTGCTTCATCCTCAGTCAAAACCGGTGAGGGCTGTGCAACCGGCGCTGGGATCTGATCGCGCTTAGTTGCGCGTCCTGCCAACTCTGATTCTTCCTGGACGGCTTGGTCCGGAGAGGTCCCCACGGTCGGCGCCATCTGTCGACGATCGGTGAATCGGCAATCTTACGGTATTCGTGGAATGATGATTACTGGGGGTAGGGACCTCTAGGGCCCAAGTGCTAGGAGCTCTGACAGCAGGGGACAGCTGTTTTTATACAGGTTCGGGCCTCCCTCAGGATAATAGCCCTACGTCCTTTTGCTATATATTGATGGAGAACACGTCTTACAGTGGGGGATGTATGTTAGTGGCTACCCTAGGCCTAATCGTAGACTAATCTAGCCAAACCGCCGGGCTCGACTCCTTCGAGGCAGCGGGTCTTCTAGGGCTTCACCTCCTGAGATCCTATACTACTTGTGCTGCGACTAGAAAGACCTCTCAGACTTGTCCAACCTCTCCCCCCTCCCCTATGGGATTGCTGATCCTTATATAGAGGGTTCCCAAGGTCGTACTGGACGTGGACTTACGCTCGAGTAGGACTCTGGCCTCCTTAAACGTCGGGATTGACTTCCTAGTTTAAGGGGAGTCTTCCCTTCCTGAGAGGGGTTACCTTATCGTCCAGGGATTCTTACCGGGTACGCTGTACCTTCCTAAAGTCCCGGGATTCTGTATACGGATACCCCTAATATGCGGGAAACCGTACTGTTCATCATCAAAACCCTATACACCCATAATTCATTGCCTATATCAAAAATTGTTATAGCATGTAACATAATCCTTTGAATCAAATACTAACATTGTAAAGGTGATGAGATGAATAACTACAAGTGCTCATTGTCTGAACGAGCAAGTCTAGAAACAACTAGTTCAGTACGAGTGATGCAAATCATATGTACACAAATTTCATCATCTACAATAGTATCTCCAAGTAAATTAATTCTATAAGCAGGAGTGTAGGAGAAATTCCAAGATGGTAAATACACAAGTTTTGAAACTTTTTCTGGAGCATGTGTCAAAGTCATAGGGTTAACAAATTGGTTAGCACATATAGCATCATGAGTAATGATAGCCTACTTCTGATTCAGTTTCTACACATGACTCAATAGTTTGTGCTCTCAAATTAGTAAAAGAGAGAGTCTCAGGACATGGAGCACTCAAATCATCTTTTATATCATGTACGTTACAACTTGGATAGCCCAAACAGATTGCACATCATTAATATTACAGTATGGGGCATTCAAATCAAAAATTTCTGAAGTCTCATCATGTGTTTCATCACTCTTACATCCAAATTACTAGGTAAATCAATGATATCACAAGAGGCGCAAAAATCATCTAACAACTCATAGGTTTCAATAATAGTATCAAGTGATGTCTTGTAAACAACTGCATCATGTTTAAACACATCCACGTGAGGTAAATTAACAACTGTAGCACGTGGAACATGAATTTCATGTATTAACATGTGATTCCAAAACATAAGTAGCATGTTCATCATCTAGTTGTAACATGGATATAAGTGAAGTATTATCACACAACGCTTCTTTATCACAAGGAGCATTAAGTAATTCATTCCAAATAGTAATCTCAACTTGTGGCAATGGCAAAGTGACAATTGGTTCCACTATAGGTTGCTCTATCATAGCATGCGAAGTGGGCATAGTTAATTCATTCAAATCATCACCTAAGACATTTAATTCATTAAGACAAATATTAATGGCATGTTGGGAATCGGTACCTTTATATTACCTTATAGGCTCAACTCACGTGTGGTAGGTACCAAAGTGTGGACAATAATAGGAGAAACTTCTGGCGAAGAACATGATATGAGATTCTGTACTTTGGTTTGATTCTGTGCTTCGTCCTGTATTTCCCTCTCCAAAGCAAAAGCACAGCAAAACAAACCAATAATATTAAAAATAATATGTTGAAATCTATACCGGATGTCATGATTCAAACATTTCATAAATTCATCTCAAGCAAAGTCACCATTTTCTGATAGATCATAATGTTTCAAACAAGTTCAAAATTTATTATAATAAATTTGTAAAGTGTCACTACCTTGTTCTATTTCTAAGTGTCATAAAGCTTTAAGCAAATCCCTATCATAATATAGAGGTAGAAGTATGTTTCTCATAAGTTTCATCAAATCAGCCAAAGTGGAAGGTATATTAGTGAAAAATAACTGACAGTATAATTTCCACCAAACAACAGCATAATCAATAAATCCACTAGTAGCAATTCTAACTTGACGACATTCAAGAATGACATGTTTTTCAAATAGTTGTGCCATATCTAATTCCCAAGCAACATAACCTTCAGGATCATATTTACCTTCATAAATAGGTACTGTGAACTTACTTGCAGAAAGTGCGTCATGATTTTGTACCTCAGTGTGGGTATGTGTAGTGACGGAAGTGGTTGATGTCATGGCGCTCGAGATGCCTCGTCCAAACGGCTGAGGAGAGCATCAAACTTATTGGACACCTCCTAAACATGCTTCTGAAGTCCATGTGGAGGTTGTGTTTCTTGTCGTGATGGAACGATGCTCTTCCCAATGTACGGTACGTCTCGCACGATAGATCTAGCCCACGAACTGATTACCCTGGAATATATCATTGTTAGTAGAAAATAAGGAAACTAAGCACAAGTATATGTCCCTATTAACTACTAGGATGTGGCTACAAGGCACTCAACACTCAAGTCAAATCAAGATTCTTATAAGTTCTTACCAGTAGGTGGTACCGGTAACCAACGGTGTCAAATACCTTTAGAGATTCAGTGAAGCGATTACCAGGTGAACATAAATCTGCATTGCGTAGAATCTATGGAGCTAGGTGGGCTTCAATATGGTAGCAAGGGTTAGTACATTAACAAATTAGCCAAGTTGAAAAGTTGCTAAAAAATACTAGCCCTAGTTGCTGGACTTCGACTAGAACAAGTTAATGCAACCCAAATGTGAGAGTCTAGAATTAAAACTTCCAAACCCCATGTGGATCATCATTAGTCCATGATCAAACTGATGAACACAGTCAAAATGATAACATTACCCTGTCAAATTCATTACAACATAGTCTTGAAAATAGAAGCCACACGACTTTAAATAGAGTACTTGGTTACATGACCATTATAAATAATAACACAACAGAAAAACAAGCGATAAACTAGAAGGCTCCATCTCAGCCACAAGCAGTCAACGGAGTTCACGTGACCTCACTCCTCGGGATCATCGTAGTGATGGTCACCGTCGGCATCTTCTGTAGTGTAGTCATCTATCCACCATCAACAAAACATGTCGATGAATACTTCGCATACTCAGCATGCCCCCTCATAGGGAAACACCTAAAACCAATGTATATGAGACTCCAAAGGAAGGCTGCATGGCTATTTTGCATAAATGCAGTTTGTGGTTGTAAATACTACAATAATTTCCAAGCCGGCATTGATATAAAATCAGGTTTTTATCTCAGGGGTATTCATCATAAATGTGAGGGCCCACGATCAACACATACGAGTAAGGCATCCGGCTAGACTCGTCCATAGGTTCCAACCACCTATTCACATTTCCAGAACTGGGGTAGAGGGAAATAGCAAGGGGGAGAAGGACATGTCCTTTTCATCAGGAATGAGTTATGTGCCATCCGTGACCGTAGATACAGCTAATCGATTAGTTTGACACTCTGTAGATGTTGTACACTTTACCCACACGACACAATCTCGCCTTGTTGCCATTAGCCATTGCCAGCGTAGTATACACCCATCGGTGTACCGGCAGGGAGATCGTGATGAGGTCTTTTAGCTAATCTCCTCTCGATGTGACATGCCCACCGGGTCTGACACGGAGTTGAGAGTATGTCCCCACCCTCCAGCTCCCATCTGTGGTGAGGTCCTCATAGCTCATCCACCCTTCTGAGGTACGGCGATGTTGACACAAATACTTGAATAACCTACTTGACTGAGCCAGTGCCCAAATAGTATGTGGTCCTACTGTTTTTACACTTCTCAAAAACATGACTTTGGCCTTATTCGATACGGATGACCAAAGGCTTCCTCAACTCATGAGGAACGACCATTTGCTCCTTCAACTCATGGTTCAGCTCTCACTCGCACCTTTTAGATGGTAAGTTTCACCCAGAGTAGAAAATGAGGAATAGAGAGAGAGGAAACAACAGGCATCTAGCCCTAGCTCAGCAAGCTTAACAAAGTTCCACTAGTGATATCAATGATCTGAAAATCGTTCATCCGATGAGGTCAAGTCAAAACATCCTAGGGAATAATTAAGTATGGCTAAGCATCATCTCTACTCTATTATGAAATACTAAATAATCTACTCAAGGTATCTGGTAAAAGGGTGACAAGCGGATAAAGGTACATGTGTGTCAATCGATACAGTAGCTACAGGAATAAAACAACATGCATATAACAATAAATATAATGACTTAAAAAATAACATAATCAAAGGAGATGGGGCATGCCTTCATTGTCGAGCTACTGATCTTCGAAGTCGAGTCGATGTCGGTGTCGTCACTCCCTAATTGTCGTAATGCAAAATAAAGTGACAAGAAATAAATGACCATTCCACGAATAGGAAAAACCGGTTGCAAAAGGAATATGGAAATCGACAACGGACAAAATGTGTCAAGGATTGAAATATGGTTTTAACCCTAAGATGTCCTTAATTTGGAGTCTCCTAAAGAGGGGTCGTAACCGTGTAATAAATAAATAGATAAAATATTAGATTAAGTATTTATTTAATATATGCAACATGGTACATTAATATCAATAGAAAATAATATTTTTATTATTTTCTTCATTAACAGAGCAACATTATCTGGATTATTTAATTAATTTATTACCTTTAAGAATAATTATCTATTAACAAAATAAAATCTAATCATGCTAAAATATCACACAAAAGGTAAAGCAAGACCTAGGCATGATACTAAGCATGAGAGCATGTCATGATTGTACTAAATGAACATATTTAATGACATACACAAGCTTTTGATATTATACGGTGATTGCAATTAATTCTATCTAATTAATTATGCCATAAAGTTGTAAAATTTAGATATAAGCTTAATTACATTAATTAAATATGGCTTAGATCATGTGCTACCAAAAATTACAACAAGGTATTTATTTTACAGGAAAATTAACAGGCATGAGACTATATATTTGGTATGCGAACAATAACCTTAAATGATATCCTAATTTTTATCATGATCAAACAGTGATGAAAAGTTACCAAATTTTACCACAATGCTATAAAAAGTAAGTATTACTTAAAATAAATAAATTACGAAAACATAAGTATCTCTATTTTTAATAATTAAAATAGAGACAAAAAAATTATATAAAATCATGTATAGTTCCTAAAATCATGGGACTATTCAGGGTGTCTCCTACACATGCTAGTATCTTATGAAAAATAAAATACTTCCAAAGATTGCATCTAGTACAAAGTTAGGTTGAAATTTGATCAAAAATTGTTCAAATTTGAATGAATTTAAAAACTAGCCATCGGATTTATAATTTGATTGCACCTGGAGGTTTATTGAGTCCTTGATCCATTTTACTGCTAAGATCTAAGATATTGCGAGGATTTGAATTTATTTGAGGACTGTACGGAGGGAAGGATATGCATGTTGAATACTGGATGCAGGATTGATCAATGGATGCATGCATGGGCTGCATTAGTAATCTACTGCCCGTGCATGGCTGGGGAAGAAAAATACATGAGAGGAGATGTGTGCATGTAGTAGGCATGGGAGGCTTGATCGATTAGGCATGCATGGGTTGGGTTGCACTGTTATTCTACTTGCATGCATGGCTCGGTACAAGGAACGAAGAATAGAGGAAGGAGTAGATTGCTCACATGAAATGGGCAGTGGCAACGACGGTAGGTTCAATGAGGTGAGGCGACGCTCCGACGAGATGATGAGTCTGTAGATGTGGTCGTACGGTGGAGAGCAGTAGAGGAAAAAGAATATGGCAGTAGGGGCAAGAAAGGACCGGGGTTAGATTATTTATAGGCATCAGGAGGGTGTCATGCAGGACGCAAGCGCCGAACGGCCCACGATTTTTGAGTCGTGCGCGTCGTGGCCGCTGCAACTAGCACCGGCGCATGCGGCCTCTACAGTGCATAGCACGGCCGAGCTGGCTCTGCATGGCAGCAGCCAGCCAGCTGGCCTAGGAGGCAGCTTGGCCCATCCGGGTGACAGCCCAAGGTGGCCTGGCTGCTCCTGCTTGCTGGTGAGGCGGAAGCCCAAGAGGGGGCGGCGGTGCAGGCCTGGCAGCGGGGCTAGCTGTTGGGCTGACCCAGGCGGGGAGGCAGGGCCCAAAAGGGGCGGTAGCCCGCTCGTGAGAGAGGGAGAAGTGGGCCGAGGCGGGCTAGGCCCGTTCGGTGGGGAGAAGAGGGCCCAGGAGAGAAAAGAAAAATATTCCTTTTCTTTTTCAAAAAATACTAGAAAGTTAATATAAGCTCAAATAAATACGAAACCAACTTCAATAATTCCAGAAAAATTTAGGATTCATATTTTAATATGCATAAGCCAAATAAAATATTTCCAACCAATAATAATGTTTAGATTAATTGTATTAAATCAAAAAGACTTAGGAACATTCTAGTTAAGTTTAATGCAGAAAAATTCTCGAAAATCTTTCGATCCTCATTTTTGAATAAAACATTTTAAAACCTCCAAAAATTGTCAGTTACACCTAAGCCCAGATACTGAATCGAAGTGGAAAAAATGATGAAAAATCTAGACTCTCTAAGTGAAGGTCTGAGCTGTCCAGAACGAATCCGGACCCTGATCCAGACCCTCCAGGTGATGGTCCGGGTTGTAGATCCAAAACATAAATCAGCAATATCTCCCATATCTCTTGTGGGATCAAACTGAATTTTTAACGGTGGACTCCTTGAATTATGCTTGATTTTATGGATTTTTTTTGAATTTTTTGGGCACCTTTTTTCTGAGTCTGAATTGAGCTCCAATTTGAATTCTGAGTCAAAAACGATTCAAACTTTGATTCCTATCCCGAACCTGTGAGGGTTTGACATCCAAGATTCTTCTTAAGCACCAGGGGAAGCCATCCAAGTACTGGCCCAAGCAATTTGAGATGGAAACCGAATCCAACATAGCAAGATTTCAGCTTTTAACTTGAACTCCAAGCAAACTCCTCTGTCCTAGATCCAATCTGCTATTTCCAACGCCAAGATGCAATCAACAGTAGCCCTTCTCCTCAGCCCGTGGTAGCAAGGAGAGCGATGTCCGTGGTGATCTTTTGCGCAACAATTTTTATCCGTCATTGAATAGAACGACGGATGAACTGGGAGGAACAAAGTAGCAGTGGAACAAAGAGGGGTTTGATCTAGTAGGGAATTTCTAACATGCACCAGTCTTGGACCAGCAACTTGGCACGATTAATGCAGCAAAATTTCAAGAATGCAAAGTACTAGATTGAAAATTGAAGGCTCGGATTGGTTTGGAACAGGGGAATTTTTTGTGTGAAATTTTTTGGCTTTATGTGGATGATGGAAAATGATGCAATCTCAAACTAAGATATAGGGTAAAGTTCTCAAAGAGCAACCTGGTTTACTATGATACCACCTGATGAGCACTAGAGTGTCCTGATCTTTCAAAGAGAACGCGAGATCGATTTGAGTGAATATGACTTTGACGGTTCGACTACGACAGTGTGACGACGGTGTGTCTTAGCAATTACTAAACAAACTCTGAATGCAATTGACGATGTTGAGAACACGGTCAACCTTCAACATGAGATTCTAATCCCTACAAGCACTCGAAGAACAAGCAAGAACTATGAAGAAGCAATCTGAGATTGCGGATATAGAGGAAGCATAACAATAAATTGGGGTTTCAATAGCGATCTGTACAACTGGTTGTTATACACAATCGACGGATGCGAAGTTGCAAGTGGCAAACTCTTATCTAAACAAAACCCATGAAATACAGGGACCATAGGGGGTATTTATAGGTGGAAATAAAACCCCTGGCCCAAATGGACTCTAACTGCCAAATCTGGATAAGATTTGAAAATCCAGACCCTCCAGGCTGAGGTCCGGGTGAGGGTCTGGGCAAAATCCAAACCCTCCGGGTTGAGACTTGGGCTCTCTAGAAGCAATCTAGACTGACATCCGGATCCTCCTGGTTGGGGTTTGGGACTTCTTGTAGCGATCCGGACTATCATTCGAATTGTTCGGGTGATGGTCTAGATTTTGACGGTGATCAAAACTTGATTGGATATCTTTTTTGTTCCCTCTTTGCCTCCATCATCAAGCAATTACGAGGGCTTCAGTGTTCGGAAGCCTTCACTCGCATCCCTCCTCCTCTCGAGAGCTCGAACTTGAATCCTCTCCAATTCTTGAAGAATTTGATGCACTTTCTCTTGTCCTTCATAATTTGAGCCGGGAAAGTAGTGTAAGTAGAGATAGCTGTAAGTGTGTCTGTAGGGATTATGGTCTCATCATGTAACCTGTTACTTGTACCTCTTGTGCCGTTTGGCTAATGATGTCGTATCTTCTTATGACTGTGGGCACCGATCGATGTAGATATTAGGAGACAATAAATGTCTTTATTTAAAAAAATAAATTCCGGAGTCCAATAAAACTGAGACAAGTAATACCATTCATGTTAACCTGCTGGAACAACTATTTCCAATTTCCCTTCCTTATTTCATATATCCGGGATCCTTCTTCAAATATAATTGCGACCATATCTGGTATTTTCATTATAGATCTGCTATCAAGCATACATATGCTGCCGTTTCTAATTGGGCAGAAACACTTTTGTTGGACATGAAACTGGGTTGGTAATTGTTAGAAAACTGATAGTAGCTCATGTAAATAAATGCTCTGCATTCCATAAGCAAACTGAAGATTACTACCAAAATCCTAGTGTGCGTGTAGTCTTTTACATACTGTAAGCCTGTTAAAACAATGCTTACTGAGTGTGGATGCAGTGTCGATCATGCATAAATGCAAAGGCTAGTTTATTCTTTTTCCCTCATTAACATGGCGAGGAAATTGCATTTTCTGCACCTTCTATCGTTCAGATTTTCATGAACAGAGTTAGACAGCTTACCATAAGGGTGTGTGGCTTGCATTGCAGGTCATATGCTTTACGGTTACCGCATTTTCTTGCCTCGCTCGATATCATCGCATTTTCCTTTTCTTGCAGTGAACAAGTAACTGAATGACACAGAACGTGTTGCGGATGCTTGTGGATTTTCAAAACCTGCTGGACATAGTGGAGGAGTGCACGTCATCAACTTCTGCCTGAGACCTGAATATAACTGGGAACCAGTGATATTCCCGAGCAACACCAGATTGCCCTATTACCATGGAGGATAACCCATGTTATTTGAGATACCTCTCTGCAGGTATGCTGCTACTGGTTGGCAGTTTCCGTTGCGCGTGACCTTCCAGAGCAAAGAGAAGCAATGTAGGTTCTTGAACGTTCGTCTTATCTCAAGTTTTTATGGTTGTCTATCTCCATGCAAATTAGTTGGTAGATGATCCATGCTTATATCTGAATATCCGTAATACTGTGTAAAGTTCACAAAAGAAATACGGATGTGATCTGCTGGGCCTAAGGAAATGAAATACGGATGTGACCTGCTGGGCCTAAAGAAAGATTTAGAGTCGGCCTCTTTATTTTATTTTATTTTTAGAGTCAGCCCGAACGGTCTATTGAGATCCATTGGTTCGAAACATGATGAGTAGTTTGGTTATTCTTGGCTTTCGGCCATCCCCCTTCTCCCTCTCTACCACCGTTTCCCTCTCTCATCTCCGGTCGCTGCCGGCACCGAAGCATGAGACAAAAAAAGACCAAACAAAAAAAAACTTTAAAAAGGTGAATATAAACTTTTAGCAATCTAATCACTGCTTTTAACTATAAATGTTCAACTCAGAGATTGTAGGCTTTTTACCTAGACAATACAAACCTTTCAACTGCAAACCTTTTAACTTAGAGGCTGCAAAATTTCTATCGAGATAATATAAACTTTCAACTTAGAACCTAGAAGCTTTCCACCCAGAAAAATTCAAAGTCTCCACAAAAATAACAGCTTCCAACCTCCTTCACTAGTGCTTCCTACCCAAATTTTTTGAAAAAGATCTAGAAAAACTAAGATGAGGAATTAGATCTGGACTCCATCCTACCTCCTTCTTGCCACTAGGAAGATTGACAGCAAACAACACCTAGCACCGAAGGGCCACCGCAACACTCAGGGAAGCCACGTCAGTTGTTGGGACGCTGACGACCACATAGGCAGCCGGCCTGAGATGGGAGAAATCACAGGAAGGGAGGCGTGTGGCAGAGAGGATGCGGGTGGAGGAGCCCGGTTGCAGCAGGGAGAGAAAGTCTAGGGAGAGAAGGGGAATTGGGTGTGGAGGTGCAGTGGACAGAAGAAGTAAAGGGCTCAAGGTAAAGAGACGTATGGGAGAGAGATAAAGTAAGGTGGGGCAAAGAGGTAAGATAGTAGGCCCCCACCACATGCACGTTAGGTTGTCAGAAGTCGTTCGCACACACGGACAATCTAAAATTGCGGTTTTCTCACCAGAAACATAATAAGAAGATAAAGTGGGAACTATATGCGTATTCTTGTTCTTATTCTTAATAGTTATAAAACGATTAGTTTGCAACAGACACTACAATAATCATAAAAATATGCTACAAAATGAAATATGTAAGAGCATCTCCAACACTTTGTTACTAAGGTCATTATTAAGAGGAGAGAGAATACCAAAACTCATCAATTGTACCAAGGCCTCCAATAGGTTGTCATTAAGGTTAAATGTTTTGTGTGAGAGGGTGGAGCCCACGCATATAGTAACAAGGGTCACTCCAATAGGTTATTGCTTGCTACTAATGCCGTGGTACAAGAGTCAAAGTTTTTTTTCCTAGAGTAATAATCTCATTCTCTCTCCTCACTTTTTCTCCTCCACGTCAGCTAAATGCTGGTGTTACATGCTTTTAGTAACAATTGAGGTGGACTGTTGGAGATGTTCTAAGTGCATGTGAGGAAAACAAAGAGAGCTCATTTACACCGCCCTTTATGTGAGTTAGTGCTTTGCCCCCAGGACATGGCCTAGCCCACCCACCCTGAGCTCTTGACTTCCCGCACTTCTTCTTCCTCCAACATGTTTCTCCTCTGCTGCCAGAGGCTATCACCACACTACTGTCTCGCCCCCTCCAACCCTAACCACATCTTCTTGCCACCGTCCTCCTTCCCATTTTTGGTGGGTACGCCGGCATATCTGGCTATGACCTTCCACCGCCTCCTAACCATTTATGTTGCCACCATGTTCTCTGCCTCAGGGACAAAGCTCCCTAGGCAAAACTACTCATTGTATGTCCTCTCTGCCCATGGCCGGCAGTAGTATGATATCACCCCATCCTACCCTAGCTGCCTCCACACTTCCTTCCTAGTCCGCCCTCTAAGAGGATAGAGGGAACCCTCCTAGCCACCGTGAACACCACCCCTTCCATCTCTGAACTCTAACTTGCTGGCAAGGCTCAGTGTGTTGTACCCGGATTTAAGGCCGGATGACCCTTGTGTTTACTGTACCGGTCCCATGATCAGTAGTTGGTACACACAAGTTAACCTGTATATCATTGTCATATACGCACATATCAGTATATGATACATAATTAGACCGTCAAGGTCGAGGCTTTATCCTGTAGCCCAACGGCTAAAATCTCATAGTAGAAAATCAAGCGGTGATGTGACCCTTCAATATGCCATACCCGATAAGCACCTAACTGGGGTTATGCCCTATCTTTCACGAATACAATCGCTGTCTTCGGATTCAACATCTCCTTCGTCTAGCCAAATCAACAAGTCAGGTGAGTACATTGAATGTACTCGCAAGCATCCCACGGGGAGAGCATAACAGCTTGTTCAAGAAAGTGGCTCTACCCTAAGTTGAATGTTGAGTGGAAAAGTAAGTTCTCATTCAAAATATGATAAGAGTAGATTCAAAAGTATTTTTGAAAGCAAGCCCATCTCTGACGGGTTAGTATCTGGTGCCGGAAGTTACATTCCGACAATCATCAACTAGAGGCCAATAACCCCTGTATCGCCTCCGGCAATCTTTAAAGCCTACCCATGCTATCACCCTGCAGCACGGGCTAGGTTTAACTGTTGTAGTTCCTCACTACCAGCCTGTAGCTCAAACTACACACTGTGGACTCATCATGCCCACGTCCTTAATCCCATTTCCCAGATTTCGTAACCAAAACTTAGTCTAACCAGTGTGTAGCCTTACCAAGTCATGTCTATAACCGAGGATGTGGCTATTCAAATAGATTTTAACACTCTGCAGAAGTTGTATGGCTTTACCCACAAGATGTAAGTCCCCCTTGTTGCCGATTGTTAGCAGATACACTTTACGAGGTGTATTGGCAAGGTTATTACAACGAGATCTTCCCCCATTTTCGTACTAGGGCTGGACCCGCTAGATGAGATCTACCCAGTATTCACTTATGTTCGGTGGTCCCCGACATACCTACCACCCGAAGTGGACTCACCCTTGTGTTGAACAACTTCCTACGTAGCCACGCGGAGGTCCTCTAGGGATAACAATCCACCTAGCACTTACTTTCTACTGCCCACGGTCCAGACATTAGTACTCGACAGGGTAATTAGTCAAGTCCTTCCCATAAAGGATATGTGGACGTACGGGATGAACTTAGTCGAGCGGCACTTAGGCTTGGTTCTTAACTGATTCAAGCAAGACTACACATCATCTCCTCATAGCCATGTCCCTACTTGCTACAGCCATTCCTCCGATTTCCCCTTATTGTTCTTACCTGAATCAAAATCATCTTCCATTTTACTTGGGGTTTTGGCAAACAATACTTTCAAACATTCCCCTTGAAAGGTACATGCCTTCCCGAGGGTTTTAATCCCATAACAAAAGGGTTTCACATGAAGTCAGCAAAAATTAGGTTTTTCTCTATAGTAGGTATAAGCATGGCTATCACCTATATTCCTAAATTCATTGCTGGTCGTACGATGACCATCTAGTATTACTAGGGTTACAAGGATCAGGTTCTTGGACCTATGTCATGTGCAGCTATACGTATATCTAGATCTAGCACAAAATATTGTTGATACACATATAGCATGCGGAGTTGCAATTTTTTTTTAATTTTGACATCTATGGGATTCAACATGATCAAAATGGGAATGCTTGCTGGACAGTATCGGCCTGATCTGAAACTTGGTCTTGAAACTGCAACGGCTCGATTCCTTCCGGTGAGGTATCACAACATCGTAGCTACACATCGGAAAAGCATTGAATAAACAACAAGGCGGGGATGATCCAAACAAGAACCAAACATATATTTATAAATTCTTAAAGTAGGTGACCTGGAATTAAATGTTTGTTAATGTTTCATATTATTTTTACTATTTTGGTGTGAATTCATTGGGACCTCGAGGGTATGTTAGAACCAAAATATTGCATATGATTCCAGATGATGTTAGGAAGAAGGAAATATTTCATTAGGAGCCTTATTGACGAAGATACACACAAGATAACTAGATTTAAAGTTTATTCAAATTTGAATTTTTCACTATTTCAAAAATGATAGAAGTTCTAGGGTTGAGCAGATTTGATTTTAGCCGATTTTAGGAGAGAAGTATCCACGTCAACCAAAACTAAATCCAAGAAAGGGTGTATGATATTTGGATGTGTAGTGTACTCTAATTTCAATTATGATGGTTTCAAAAATTCCAAAACTAGCACCGTGGAAAGATTATGAAATTCTAAGAATTTAGGAAAAAGAATGGGTTGATTCGGACGAGTAGCTAGAGAGAAATGGATGTCCGAAGATTAGCTATTCTAAGGTCATCCCCTGCCTAACCGATTTTGGACCTAGGGCTGATGTTGTAGTCATATTCAGGGAATACGCTTTCAACAATAGAACATGGAATTGAGGAGGAATTTTAGAGAATACATCTTCTGAACTAGGGAATGTACTTCTGCCAGGGGAAACGAGGAATGTGTGTTCGGTGATCGGATGCACAGTTGAGAAGGGACACTTCCACTTAAGACCGTGGTTGGTCTGCTTGGTCAGTGGGCCGGATGACTTAAGCAACGTTACACCCCACGGTACGCGTGGTCAGCAATCTCAAAATCAATGTCTTAAGCAAAGATTAGGACTGACGCCCGAGATTAGATGGGGTAGTTGAAGAGAGAGGAACGGCGAGAATAGAAGAGACGCAGCTATGGTAGATGAGCTTGGTGGTGCTTACCGATGGCTGACGATGGCGTCTGCAGCACTGGCGAGGACCGGATTGAGGCTGGGCAGCTTGTGGAGTTCCTCGGTGGATAGTTGGCTACAAGCGGCGGCGGTTGAGGCAGTCGAGGGAATCAGGCGATGGCAGCCCCTCGGAGGTTGTTCGCGGGCGGCAGGGCTCGAGCGGAGATACACGTCAGCATCGCAGCGTCGCATGCGGTGGGGAATCCAGCAAATAGTGGTGGCACAGAGTAGGGGAGTGGGGCAGCTTGGTAGCTGGTGGCGAGCAGGGTAGAGCGGCTTCGGGTACTGGTGGTGGCTGGAGGCGAGAAGGTCGTGCCTGGCGGCGGTGAGGGCCAAGGTAGCTTCGAGAGCTCCGCGGCGATGCATCAAGCCATCGACGGTGATGGAACTCAGCACAGGGGAACATCGCCGGTATTTTGGCGGCTCAGGAAGAGAGGTCGACGACGCCTTTCCGTTGTAAGAAGAAGGGAGCAGCGATCAGAGGAGGCGAGGGTGAAGCTGTTGCGTCGATTGGGAGGGGTCTCCAGCGAGCTGTGGCTTTGGGTGCAGAGGGAGGAGGGTAGATGGCCGAAGTGCTCAGGAGCTATTGGCTCGGAGATGAGCCATCGGATGTGGCGACGCCGCTTGGTTCGGGGAAGAAGTGTTGTTGGGATTGAGGAGGGAAGTTAGCTCAGTAGCTCTATTGTGGAGGAAGATCCAGATTCGTGAGGGAAAGAAGGAAGGGGGGCTGCCGGTGGAAGGAGGATCCCATCAGCGACGGTGTCCTTAGCTGTGATGGGATGCAAGGACATTAGAGGAAGAAGGGCCTCACGGCTGCTGTGGCTTGATTGGGGAGCAAGCGGCTGGTGCTCCTCAGGTGGTAGAGGAGAGCCAGAAGAAGAGTTGGGGAGCTCAGGCAAGGGAGGAGGTTTGGAGTTGCCGCTTGGGGGCGAAACTCCAGGAGGAATGGTGCGCAGAGCAAGGAATTAAGGAGGAGCTTGGCTTGAGGGGCGAGTTAGAGCTTGGTAGCAGAGGAGATGGGAAAGAGAAGGAGTTGCTTGGCTTGGGTTGCTTAGAGGAGAGTGGAGCAGAAGGAGGATGGTGAAGAGTGAAGAAGGAGTTCAATGAGAAATGAGAAGAGTGGTGTAGAAATTGAGGGCTTAGGTTGCTCTCAATGCCAGATGAGATAAGGAGGGAGTAAAGAGGGAAGTTGAACAATGCTGTAGACGCATAGGATTGTTTGGCACCGAATCCAGATGGAGAGAAAGAAGCGTCCCTGCGTGGCCAAGAGGAGCAGTGCTAACTGTTGGGCTTAGGGGAGAAGAAAGGGAAGAGAGAGGGCAATGGAGAGTTGGGGGAAAGGGAAGGAGATGACAAGTGGAATCTGGGCCCACTAGCAGGGGATGACAAAGCTATTCGGTTGGTACACTCCAGGTAGAGTTAGCAAAGGCAGAAGAAACCTACACGGAATAAAGAGAGGAAGGGAGCATCGATGAATAGGGAGATTTTTCTCCAAATTTTTGTGGGAAGCCCTGGACTAAACGAGCTAGGGTTTTATTCTAAAAATGGGTGAAGTATAGATGGGGAATAATATAGGAAATTTATGGAGTTGTTCCAGAATTTATTTATGAGATTGCGGTGTAAGGTCCAGTTTAGCCTATTGCTCAATTCAAAAGTTATTTGGACTGTTTGTATCAAGGGTCAAAATTTTATCTTATAACCTTAGCAGTATCAGAGTTAGAGGCTCGATGAAATATTGTAGGAGCTTTTAAAGATTGAATGCTCACAAGGAATTAACCGAATAGGGTTTTAGCTGCTAGGACTTAGGGCAACGGGCCAAGCTGTATGTAGGGTACACACGTGGCGTGAGGGATAAGGACAACACGGCACTACTGCAGATTGACCCTCTCCTGAACCCCCTCCACTGACGGGCACAAAGAGGTCCGTCGCTGGAGGGGAACACCGCCGACGGACACGAAAGAGACCGTCAGCGGAGAGGGCAGCAAAGATGGACACGCAGAGCACCACTGACGGGCACGAAATACATCCGTCAGTAGAGATGAACGCGAGGTGGCATAGATGACGCGTTAACTCCACTGACGATCTCAATTTAAAGGACCGTCAGAGGAGATCGCATCTCCACTGACGGGCTAAAACTCGGACCCGTCAGTGTAAGTGTGAACGTATGACGACTAATTTTACTGACGGTCCCTCTGTACCGGCCCGTCAGTAGAGATGTTAACTCCACTGACGGCATAGATCTTCGTCCGTCAGTGGTAATTACTGCATGGTTGGCTGTATATTCACTGACGGGCCCATTTTAAGGGCCCGTCAGTGGTGTTATCTCCTTATAGCCAAAGCAGGCCCTCGCTGCTGGCCAGTGCTCGCGCGCCCACTGGCCAGCAGCGAGTGCCGCCGTCGCCCCAGCTGCTGCCGCCGTCGCCGCCGCCCCCCCCTTCCCCCCCCAACCCACCAACACTTGTCCCCTCTCCCCAAACCCTCCTCCCCAAGCTAGAGAGTCTAGATCTAGATCTAGATCTAGATCTAGACCTCTTTTCTCCTCCTCTCACTCTCTCCCTCCTCACCTCTCACTCCTCCTCTCACTCTCTCCCTCCTCACCTCTCACTCCTCCTCTCACTTTCTCCCACCTCCTCACCTCTCACTCCTCCTCTCATTCTCACTCTCTCCCTCCTCTCACTTTCTCCCACCTCCTCACCTCTCACTCCTCCTCTCTTTGTCACTCTCTCCCTCCTCCTCATCTCTCACTCCACCTCTCACTCTCTCCCTCCTCCTCATCTCTCACTCCACCTCTCACTCTCTCCCTCCCTCTCCATACATCTCCCTAGTAAACTTTCGGTAATAATGCTCGCTAGTGTACTTTTCATGTCGGATATGTATTTGATGTGATTTTCGGTTATCGAACTGATTAGTTTCGTGTCGTAGGTGTTGATCGATGGATCGCAGTTGGATGTACGACAACCGGGCGACAGAGAGTTGGGCTATGGCTTTGAACGAGTTTCTTGATGTCGCCGAACGAGATATGAGGGCAAAAGGTGGCACGAAGATTTGCTGTCCATGTCGCGATTGCAAAAATTTGGTAATGTTCGATACGAGAGGGAGGGTGACGGTACACCTGGCGCTTAAGGGTTTTATGTCAGGCTATACACGTTGGACATGTCACGGCGAGGAGGAGGAAGATCAGGTGTTACAGCAAGCTGCCGAACACGGAGATGACGAAGAAGACGAGGGGAGTATCGAACCTGACGCCGAAGGAGAAACGGGAAACAATTTGGCCGATATGGTGCAGGACGTTCACATGGTGGAGCAGGTGGTGATAGATCCCGAGGATGAAAGAGAGGCTGCCAAGTTCTCGAGACTAGTTGAAGACTCACAAATCCCGTTGTATACCGGTTGCGATCCAGAGCACACGCGTCTGTCGGTCACGCTGGAACTTCTAAGGATCAAGGCAGCCCACAACTGTCCGGACGAAGGCTTCGATGAGACACTGGCTTTTCTTGCAAAAGTTTTTCCGAAAAACAACTTGCTGCCTACGAGCACGGAAGAAGCCAAGAAGGTTGTCTGCCCTCTTGGGTTAGAGGTGCAGAGGTTCCACGCGTGTCCGAATGACTGCTTTATTTACCGCAAGGAGCACGAGAAGCTGTACAAGTGTCCCACGTGCAACACGTCCAGATTCAAGAGGGGTAGAAAGCAAGCCGATGATGAGGACCCAGTGAAGAGTGGGGCTCCAGCAAAGGTTGTATGGTATCTTCCGGTCCTTCCCCGTTTGAATCGTTTATTCGCTAACAAGAAGGAGGCAAAGCTGCTACGTTGGCACGCCGAGGGGCGGAAAACTGATGATGGAGTGATGAGACACCCTGCCGATGCTTCGCAGTGGAGGGCAATCGACGCCCAATACGATGATTTCGGAAAAGATCCGAGGAATATCAGGTTCGGTATGAGTACGGACGGGATCAATCCATTCGGCAACATGAGCAGCAGACACAGCACTTGGCCCGTGGTTCTATGGATGTACAATCTTCCTCCATGGCTGTGCATGAAACGAAAGTACATACACCTCTGTATTCTCATACAAGGGCCGAAGCAACCTGGGAACGATCTGAACATGTATCAACAATTATTGTTCGAAGAACTAGCTACACTGTGGGAACCAGGGGCCCAGGTCTGGGACGCATACGAAGAAGAGTACTTCAATCTGAAAGCGCTGTTGTTCACGACGGTCCAAGACTACCCCGCGTACGGATATCAGTCCTGCCAGTGTGTTCATGGGTACAAAGGATGTGTGAAGTGTTTGGAGTCTACTACAAGTTTACACCTAAAGGGATCCAAAAAAATCGTGTTCATGGGCCACCGAAGGTGGCTGAAACAGAACGACCCATGGAGGCAAGAGAAGGAATTGTTTGACAATACTGTTGAGGTCCGTTCGGCGCCTCGGGAGAAGACCGGGGTGGAAATCTATGACATCGTGAACACAATGCCCCTTGTTACGCCAGGTAAGACACAACCGTCTGTTCCCATGCAGGACGGCGTCTGGAAAAGGAAATCCGTATTCTGGGATTTGCCTTACTGGAGATTCCTAAGCACACGTCACAGCATAGACGTCATGCATGTTGAAAAAAAACGTGTGCGAGAGCTTGCTTGGTATCCTGCTCAACATTTCAGAAAAGACTAAAGATGGACCGAAGGCACGAGCTGACATGGAATTCTTGGGTATAAGAAAGAAGCTGTGGGCTACGAAGCGAACGACCAAGTTGGGGACGGGTGCAGTCAGAATCAAGACGGACTGTCCCGCTGCTTGTTACACTCTCAGCAAAAAAGAGATCGTTAGCTTTTTGGAGTGCCTCCAAGGTGTCAAAGTTTCTTCTGGTTACTCGGCAAACATCGGGAGAATAGTTGACATGAAGAGTCACCGAGTAATTGGTATGAAATCTCATGACTGCCACGTGATGATCACGCAGATACTTCCTGTTGCAATCAGGGGTCTCATGGAGCCGGAGGTCCGCAAGACAGTCTTGAATCTTTGTAACTTCTTCAACACGATATCTCAGAAGTCGATATCCGTTACGCGTTGCCACAAGCTGCAGGAGGAGATCATTGTCATATTGTGCGAACTTGAGATGTACTTTCCTCCAGCATTCTTCGATATCATGGTACATCTCATGATCCATATCGTCCCGGAGATACTGGACCTAGGTCCCGTGTTCCTACACAACATGTACCCGTTGGAAAGGTACAATGGGGTTGTGAAGCGCTACGTTCGTAACAGGTCACAACCAGAAGGTAGCATCATCCAAGGCTATGTTGCCGAAGAGTGTGTCGAGTTCTGCACTGATTACTTGGCTGATCAAAAGTCCATAGGTGTTCCTGTTTCACGGCACACGGGAAGGCTCGATGGTGAAGGCCATGCACGCGGACAAAGGCCTTTACATGTCTACAATTCAGTACCCAGTAGGTCAGATGACTATGACAGAGCACATCTCGTGGTCTTGCAACACCTGACGGTGGTGCATCCCTATCTTTGGATGCACATGGTAAAGCTTAAAAAAGAGAACCCGAAGAAGGGAGAAGCGTGGCTCTCGAAAGAGCACAATGGAAAGTTCGCAACATGGCTAAAGAACTACTGGTATGAAAGGCCTCCGACAAATTTCGAAGAAGAGACGGTCAAAATGCTGTCACAAGAACCTGCGAGCAAGGTCCTGACATTTCAAGCGTACGATATCAACGGATACACATTCTATACAGAGGCTCAAGACAGGAAAAGCACGTATCAGAACAGTGGGGTGACGATGGAGGCTAAAACCGGTAACCGTAAGGACATATACTACGGTGTTATCGAAGAAATTTGGGAACTGGACTACACCGTCACAAAGATCCCCATGTTTCGTGTCAGATGGGCGAAAAATATCCATATCGATGATGACAAAGTCACTACCGTGACTCTACCTCCCCCGACATCTATTGAGTCAGCACATGTCAAAGCAATCAGTGCGAAAGATGAGCCATGGGTTTTAGCTAAACAAACCTCACAAGTCTTCTACATAAAAGACCCAAAGGCACAGAAGCGCCATGTCGTCAGAAAAGGGAAGAGGAGTATTGTCGGAATCGATGGTGTTGTTGACGAAGAGGACTACGACCAATTCGACGACCCGGACTCCGAGCCAGAAGCCGTTGATAAACGCCCCATAAAAAGGAGAAAAGCTAGCAAGGATGCTGAGCCCTACGTCAGACGCAGTCACGCCGAAGGACTAACGTATACCACCAAGAAAATCACAATTCATGAGAAGATTTTCGAAGACGGCGAAACCTAGATATTTGTATGTGTGTGTACAAAAGTGTCTTGGTTTGAATGATTTCATGTAACGTGTGTACTTCGGTATGTGTAAATTGTGGATGAATTTCAAGTACTTACAAACCAATGTATAATCCAACTTCAATGAAATTGTCTGAAATTTTAAGTATAGCCTCACGAGGTCATATAATTACCCCATGCCAATTTTCAAAAAAATTTGACCACATTTAGATTTAATAAAAAATAAAAACCAAAAAGACGCAAGCAAACATTTGAATTTCGACAAGCAAACGTTTGAATTATTGATATATTTTCTACATACGAGCTAAACCGATACATAGGTACGTAGATATGAATTTTCCTTCAATTTATAGCCCTTCTTTACGATAGTTGTAGTTCAAATCTGAACTATATCTAGTAAATTACTAGATATTCATTTAATGCGTAAAAAATAGCAATTGATTTCAGAAAAATGCTTAACTTTGACACGAACAATGTAATGTAGTACGTTACATGTAGAAAATGTTTGGAGCGTAGCTAAAAATGTTTTTTGAAAGGTTTTACACAAGGTACCTCAAATTGGTATTTAAAAAAATAGAAAATTCGAATTATTACATAACAAGATGGAACATGATGAATTATTAACGTATAATATTGTAATATGAAGTTGTAGTCCAAATCTCAAGTTCAAATGATGAATAATTTATGACGTGTACTTCAATCTTCATATTTCCCCTTCAAATGCTATGAGGTTTTCTCACAGGTAGTTCAGTTACATAGCAACGTATAATTGAACTTCCACGAAATTATCTGAAATTTTAAACATAGCCTCAGAAAGACATATAATTACCCCATGCCAATTTTCAACTTTTTTTGACCACATTAAGATTTTATAAAAAATCAAAAACTACAAAGGCGCAAGCAAACTTTTGAATTTCTCGGAGCAAACGTTTGAATTATTGATATATTTTCTAGATACGAGCTAAAACGATAGATAGGTACGTAGATATGAATTTTCCTTCAATTTAGAGGCCTTCTTGAAGATAGTTGTAGTTCAAATCTGAAATATACCGAGTAAATAACTAGATATTAATTTAATGCCTGAAAAAAAGCAAATCATTTCAGAAAAATGCTGAACTTTGACACTAACCCAAAAAGGGTAAAAGCCCTAAACCAAAAATACAAAAACACCCACAGCATATAGAAATAACCCTAAGATAAACCTAAAAGAAAAACATCCAGCACAAAAAGAAAAATAAAAAACATCCTCCACTGACGGGCCAACACGGGGGGCCCGTCAGTGGTACTAACCACCACTGACGGGCCAACACGTGGGGCCCGTCAGTGGTTGTTAGTATCACTGACGGGCAAACTAGTTGTGCCCGTCAGTGGTAACATCCAGCGCTAATACCGCGGAAGTTTAGTCCCACCTCGCCGAGCGAAGTGCGCGCGCACCAGCTTAAAAGGGGCGCTGCGCTGAGGGCTTTCGAATTCCTCAGAACATGCACTGATACTTCCATCGGGCCGCCTCGCTGGTCCCTTGCGCGGCTTGGGCTCGTGGGCTCGGGCGCTGTGCTCGGGATGGGCCTCTGTCCGTACCCTTGCGCGGCCCGGGCACGTGGGCCTTTGAGCTGTGCTTGGGATAAGCTGGTGCGCCGAAAAACTTTTTTGTCTTCGTTGCCTTAGATAAAAGCGAGGACCTAACTTTTTTTGTCTTCGTTGCCTTAGATAAAAACTATACAGCAAACTACACTGACGGGCATGTCATGGAGCCCGTCAGTGGTACTTACTACCACTGACGGGCAAACAAGTTGTGCCCGTCAGTGGTAACATCCAGCGCTAATACCGCGGAAGTTTAGTCCCACCTCGCCGAGCGAAGTGCGCGCGCACCAGCTTAAAAGGGGCGCTGCGCTGAGGGCTTTCGAATTCCTCAGAACATGCACTGATACTTCCATCGGGCCGCCTCGCTGGTCCCTTGCGCGGCTTGGGCTCATGGGCTCGGGCGCTGTGCTCGGGATGGGCCTCTGTCCGTACCCTTGCGCGGCCCGGGCACGTGGGCCTTTGAGCTGTGCTTGGGATAAGCTGGTGCGCCCAACAATTTTTTTTAATAAAGAACATATACACAGCACAAACCTCCAGCGAGGGCCACCGAGATTTCACCAAGTCTTAAGCTGACTGCCGTTGTACTGACGGGCTCACAAAGATTGCCCGTCAGCAGTGACGTAACCCAAACCGCCCCATCGTAAGTACCACTGACGGTCATACCTTGAGGCCCGTCAGCGGTAACACACCATCACTGACGGGCAAGCACTAGGCGCCCGTCAGTGGAAACATCCAGCGCTTGTACCGCACACATTTAGTCCCACCTCGCCGAGCGAAGTGCGTGCGGACCAGCTTAAAAGGGGAGCTCCTGCCCGGGGGTTCGAATTCCTTATAACTGCTACTTGTACTCGGGGCTAGCGCTGGTTCCTTGCACGGCTTGGGCTCGTGGGCCTGGGCGCTGTGCTCGGGATGGGCCCCTGGCTCTCCCTTGCGCGGCCTGGGCCCGTGGGCCTTTGAGCTGTGCTCGGGATAGGCTGCTTAGCCAATATTTTTTTTGTCATAAGCAAAATATCAAAAACGAAACTACAAGGGCACATAGAGGGGACACCAGGGCACCGAAATTTCACTAAGTGTTAGGCTGACAGCAGCTCTGCTGACGGGCGCTCCAAGGTTGCCCGTCAGCAGTGGTGTAACCCTAACCGTCCCATCCCGTGTACCACTGACGGGCACACAAGTGTTGCCCGTCAGTGGAGATAGCACAGTGCTGTCAGCGATGTATCTACTGACGGGCTCCATCTAAGTGCCCGTCAGTGGTAACCAGTACCCTTTAAAAGGCACTTGCGGGACTTGGCGAAAATTTCGCCAAGTCCCGCGCGTTCACTTGAACCAGCAGCGAGACCGTTCCCATCCCGCGACGCCGCCAGGCTGCCCCGCCGCCCGACGAGCCCGCCGCCCCCTCCAGCCTCCGCCCCCGCCTCCTCCGGCCTCCGCCGCCCGAAGACCCGACGAGCCCGCCACCTCCTCCTCCGGCCTCCGCCGCCCGAAGACCCGACGCCGCCGCCCCCTCCGGCCTCCGCCCCCGAAGCACCCGAAGCCCTCTCCTCCGGCCCCCGAAGACCCGACGCCGCCGCCCCCTCCGGCCTCCGCCCCCGAAGCACCCGAAGCCCCCTCCTCCGGCCCCCGAAGCCCCCGACGCCGCCGCGCCCCTCCGCACCAACACCACCACCGAAGCCTCCAACGGCACCACCGTCGACCTCACCGCCGACTCGAACTCCCGCTGCCCATTTTTTGTGCTTCGTCGGGGTGAGAATTACATTTGACTTGATTTAGGTACCGTGCATGATGAATCTTTTGATTTTTGATATGTTGATGAGAAGAGAACAGATCCTATACTATGATTTTGTGACGATTATTATTTGCTTTGTAACATGGTATAATTTGATAGTGCTGTATCATATACACATATAGTTGATTTTTGAATTTGATAAGAGTTTATTACACTCTTTTCTTAGTCTAAGCCCCCTGATGCTTCATTTTTGAGGTATATATATTTGTATGGTGCACGAACAGATGCTATCTTTGGTCTTAATCTATTTTATTTCTTTCCTCTAACTCCACTTCTATCTGGTTATGAATCTAATAACAACAAATATTTAGACTTGATTCATTAGATGATTCAATTAGCCTAACGCAGATTATCTCTGCAATATCTAAACATTATTTATTTTCTCTTAATAGTTTATCTCTACCTCCTCTCCCTCCTCCTACCTTAAGCAAAGCTGAAACTTGTTCTTATGGAACTCTGAAACCTGCTTCTTCGAGCTTTGCCTGCTCCTCCTCGCTGTCTTGTTTACTTCTCTTCTATTAGCTACTCTCCCATTCTTACTACTATTGTTGGAGGCTGGTTGGTGTGAAGAGATGCCATGAAGCATCTAAGGCCCTATTTATAGGTGTTTGTGGTTGTTAATCTTCATATTTTGAGTTGCCTCTTGTCAATGAATGTAACCCTGTTAAGATCTTGAATGTATTGCTTCAGCCGGAAATTTTAAAATGAAATGGTAGAGAGCTGGCTTTTAGATTTAAAAGGTCCTATTATTCATTAGTAGCGCATGATTTTTGCAAAATCAAATCTAATTACACACATCAAATAGCCAGAGGTGAGACATATGAAAAGCTGATTCTCTCCTTTTGTCTTTTCTCTAAAACATAATCAGTTTGACATGTATCTAGAAAAACACGAACAGATTCTACACATTGCTCATGTATTGTTTTCGTGCACTGCAATACAATGATAGCTTTTGTGTTAAGGAAGAATTGGGGATTATTGTGTGTATAAGAATTAGTATAAAGTGATTACATTGTTTCAATTTGTATAAAGTAATTAGATTGTTTCAATTTGTATAAAGTAATTAGATTGCAGAGCACAAGTCATAGCATTCTAGATATAAAACTTCTTTTCTTTCTATCTTTCTCAGTTCTTGCTAGATAATGCCTGTTATCCAATTCATTTTATTTTGTTATTTTAGCCCTTTCTTCAGTTTTACAATGGCCGCCAGTAGTACTCCCGCTGGGTCCCCGACCCGAGCAGTAGAGCCTGTTGAGGACAGCACGGCCCCCCTCGGCGTGGCCGCACCGATTGATGCACCGGCGCTGGAGGCACCCACGCAAGATCCCTCCGAGGCGGCCAAGGAATCCGCCCTCGAGCTGGCCGAGGATCAACCTCTTTTACCTGCCGTAACAGCTGATCAAGACCATGCTTCCTCGGAGTCCAGCTCTGGCTCCGCCTCCGGGTCAAGTTCTGAAGGGGACGAGGCGCGTGAGGAGGAGGTACCGACTCCAGCCCCGACCAGGTCTCTGAATAGGAGGAAAGGCAACCAGTTGCCGGACAAGACGTACGTCATCACCCGTGTCGACGACGTCAAAGACATCCCGGCGAGTCCACATAAGGCCGCTAAGACCTTTAGCAACGCCTGCGGGTGCTTAGTGCGCGAACAAGTGAAGATTACCTGCAAAGAGTTCGGCCAGTTGACGCAGTCCACGAAAGATACTCTCTTGAGGAAACTGTGGGACAAGTACCAGATACCTGCAGCCGACAAGGAAAGAGTCGAAGCGCAAGCCCTCAAAATCATGGCTAGGGCTCTGAAGACCTGGCGATACGACGCACAGAAAGTCGTAGACGAGGATTGGGACAACAAGATCAGTAAAAGATGGTCGAAGATACAGAAGGAAGACTGGGACGAATTCGTTGCTCAAATAAGGAGCCCAGAATTCCAGGAGAAGAGCCGGTGGGGGAAAGAGCTTCGCAGGAAGAACACCTTAGACCACAAGCTCGGCAGCCGTGGATATCTGGGGAAGAGACCGAAGTGGGCCAAAGAGGACGAGAAATTAGCCGCGGCTGGGAAAGCACCTCCTTTCGCGCATCTCAGGGAGCCGCGCGCTAGGGAGTACATGAGGGCGCACACAAGGTCTGACCCTGTGACGGGGTCACCAATTTACGAGTCCGAGGAACTGCAGGTGGTGGCCGACCGGCTGGTAACGACTCAACCAAGTCTCTTTTCGTACTTCCTTACGTTGCATCCAAATACGCTGTCTTCTCATCACGTAATTTAACTTGCAGGCCGAACTGAGCCAGCAGCCTGGAAGCTCGCAGGACTCCGTCACGAGCTTCCCAAGATGGAACGACGATCTGGCGAAGGCCCGACAGAAGCCGGAGCATCGGGGCCGTGTAGTAGGCGTCGGGGATGGCGTTAAATGGGATAAGGTATTTCCCCGAAACCCCGAGGGGAGCCGCCGCCCCCGGAGAGACAGCCAGGAGTTCATGGACAATCTGCGGGAGCAAATGCGCGAGATTGCCGAGCAGACGTGGCTACGTATGCAGGTGGCCGCAGCGCAAGGCCAGCAGAGCGTGCCTCCCGCTAACCAGCCTCTAGGATGGAGCAGCTGCGCATCCACCTCGGACGGCGGCCCCTACTCGGTGAATCCCGTCGACGGCATCACCGTAAGTCTCGTCCGCTAAACGTGTCGTTATAGTACGAGCTGTTCTCATTTTCCTGACTCCAGTGCGGACGGCACGTCTATCCTCTGTTTCGCAGGAAGCCACCAGATGCACACTCACGGTGCAGATTCCTGGCATGAAGGTTCCGGTGGCGCACGGCCAGGTTTTCCCAACGGCGGAGGGGGCAGTCCTGCACTGTGTTCCTATGCGGGAGCACCACGCGAAGGTCCAGGTCGACCTCGTCCTCAATGACTACAGCGAGGTGTTAGTCCCTGTCCCCCCCGAAGAGGAGCTGACGAAGCTAGGGCAGTGCAGAAACTGCTTCATCCAGTGGCCGAAGAGCCAGATCACTATAACCGCGGCGGCCTCTCCTCGGACGGGCCCCTCGTCCAACAACCCCTCTCCATCAATCGGACGATCTCCGTTGGGGCTCAGCCAATCACCCCCCTCCTTTAAAGACCTGGAGGACCATCTTGTCGGGGACCAGCACATGTCACCGATTTTGCGGTCCCCGCCCTCCGAGGTTCAAGGCGACCCCCTGGATCAACCGAGGGGGAAGATTTTCTCTCCCGCCACGCTAGCTGGGACGCTGGAAGCAGCGTTGGCGGCAGGCATGAGCCCGGAGCCGGTACACCAGAGGAAGAAAAGCAAAAAGAGACGGGCCGGCACCGGCGAGAAGGAAAGAAAGGAGCAGAGGCAGAAAACCTTATCCTTCTCAACATCGTCAGTAGAATTATCTACACGGAGCAAGGGCCTCTGGCGATATCATTACGAACCAGGTCAGGACTTGCTCCCACAGGATGAGCTGGACAATCTGTCGGAGGACATGAAGACGCTGCATGAAGATTACCTGAAGATGTCCAGAGATCCTGGTACATTCTGCCAATATTGGAAGGTGAAGGTGCCAAAGGAATACAATTTTTTCATGCAACATGACCAAGACACCTTCGACATCAACTTTGAAGACCTATTCAACATGTACAACCTCTATAGGCTCGACACCACCATGATCAGGCTATGGGCTCTGTACCAAGCCCAAGAGTGCAGACGTCTTCGGGACTCCCATATTGGCATAGTCGATCCGATATGCATGAACGAAGGCTATGCCGGGACCCCAGAGGGTCAAGGATTTCTTCAAGAATACCTGTCGAATGCATTCGTGGTTCATAAGGACAAGGACTGCATACTAGCCCCCTATAACCCTCCGTAAGTACTAAACTTAGCACCGTGGAGTTTATTTTTGTTTTTTACGTACGTATCTTCGCCTGCTTACGTTCAGTTGTTCACATTTACGCAGCGACCACTGGGTCCTAATTGCGATCGTTCCAAGCTGGGCCAAGGCTTTTTACTTTGACTCCTCGCCGAACAAGACAGCGGACTTCACAAATATAACTAAGATTCTGGATGCAGCCTTTTTCAGAGCCAAGTTCTCGGGCCATCAAAAAATACCTGTGAAAGCGAAAAAATTGGTACACCATTACAAGTTCCCTTGCAGAGTTCAGCCGGAAGGTTCCGTGACATGTGGGTACTACACCTGTGCCCATATGGACCTATTTGTCCGGTACAAGAACAAGCATTGGAAAGATATGAAAGAACTGAAGGCTTGGAGCGAGCTGGGAAGTCATATGTACGACTGGCGACAGGACTTTGCTCGGATCCAAAAAGTCTTCGCCAGACTCATCAACCTTGAAGTCATCAATCCGATGGGTGAATTCTACGCCGGCCCCCAATTTCCGAAGCCAAACTTAAGCGGGAATCAATAGAATCGTTGTTTTTGTAATTCAATAAACAATTGTTTCATACTTGTGATCGTCGTTCGAGTGTACATACTATATATGTGATTATAAATGTTATGTGATTAAGACATTTGACTCTGTGAATGAATACTTCGTATAGTCTGTGATTAGGAATAATGTAATACTATAGTCTATTATTATGAATAATCTAAGTGTGATTATGAGCTAACACAAATCAATTTCGGTTAGCAGGAATACATACCGCTACTGACGGGCAATTACTGACAGCCCGTCAGTGAAGGTGTACCTCTACTGACGGGCTTTTATTACGCGCCCGTCAGTACTGATACAGTTAGGTGCCCGTCGACATATCTCTACTGACGGGCACTTACGGACAGCCCGTCAGTGAAGGTGTACCTCTACTGACGGGCTTTTATTACGCGACCGTCAGTACTGATACAATCAGGTGCCTGTCGGCTAGCAGGAATACATATCTCCTCTGACGGTCCCCGTGCGTCCGTCAGTAGAAATAAACAGTACTGACGGACCCTATGCCCGTCAGTGGCGTGACCCCCTCCACTGACATTTCCAGGGTGACGGGCCCCCTGTCCGTCAGTAGAGGGGGTTTGGCGACCGTCAGTAGTGACCTGTTCTGCAGTAGTGCGGAATAATGGTGTCCCACACATTTTGGAAATATATGGTCATGAGCTAGATTTAGAGTTTAACCCGTAGACCAGAAAGATGGAACTCGGGTCTGCATTCATGCGTATATGTGGTAGCAGTATATTCATGCCTGTCTTCATGATAGGACATAAGAAAAATGAGGGTAGAATGTATGGTATGGGAGAAAGGTTATTGCCATATATATGCTTCAACTTCACAAAAGTATCATGGGGGCACTTAGCTTTGGATGCCGGTCTGGATGCACCATCGAGATAGAAAATGAAGGGGTGTCAAAGACAGTTTCAGGCACTACTACAAACAACGTCATCCAGGATTGGTATCACTGACGGGTAGCCCGTGCTCGTCAGTGGTGAAATCACTTCACTGATGGGTAGGAAAACTACCCGTCAGTGATGAATATGCGATGAGCCTCAAGGTTATTATCAAAGATTTCATCACTGACGGGTAGGAAAACTGCCCGTTAGTGATGACTTTCAGTGACGGGTAGATTTTCCGCCCGTCAGTGATAACATCATTTATCACAGACGGGTAGGAAAACTACCCGTTAGTGATGACTTGCAGTGTCATCACGGACGGGTAGAAAACTGACCCGTCAAAGTTGACCAAACTAGCACTGGCGGGCATAATTTGGCCCGTCCGTGATGACTTCTTCTACGTATAAATGCGGGACCTAGTCATTTTTGCCACGTTGGAACCCTAGCTTTCTTTCGCACCACGCTGTGGCTGCCGCCTCCTCCCCGAGCCCCCCCGAGCCCAGATCCGGTCGCCGCCTCTTCCTCGAGGCCGGCAACCGCTCCTCCGCCTTGCAGTAGCGCCGGTGCCAGTGGAGGCCGCCGTTCTTCCCTCGACGTCGCTAGAGTTTGCCGTGTATGCAAGGTTAGTTTGGTCATCTTAATGCTAATTGCTGGATAAACTAGAATTTGGCCTACTCATTGATGCTTGTAGCCAACGTACTGAATAGCTATATGCACATGTGCTCTATTGATCATCTCATGGTGGTGTTAACCGAGATTCTTAGGGCTGCTAAGTTAATGGCATAAGCTGATCTTATATAACATGATAATCTGAACTTAATGTTCCTATAAAAGAAAATCAAGCTTTTATCTAGCTCATGTGATCTAAGTGACTGTGCTAAATGTGTGTGCTAAGTGTGGTTTGCGTAGGTCTGATGCTAGGTTCATTGCTAGAATTAGACATGCTCTAACCCCTAACTGAATTAACTTGTATTTAACCCTGTATATGTGCAGGCACTTGTCTTCATCTCCGTCGCGTTTGTGACACTGCGCTGCACTGCACAAGACACTTTTTTTGGAAAGAGTGTCTTGTGCAGTGTAAACGTAATGTCACAATGGTGACGACGCTCTATTACGGTTACACTACACAAGAAAACTACATGACGTATCAAACGCCTTCCGCTAGGTATTACCTTCTGAACCTCTCTACTTTGTTACATGCGGATTATACCATGCTAAATTGTGAATTGTGACTGACATGATTGTGTGCTTCGATCAGAGGTCAGGATGAAGCCCGAGCATAAGAGAGAGTGCACATACAGATATCGCATTCTAATGCGTCATCGCATTCTAATGCATCCATTTCTAGTCAGTGTATAAACACTCTAGCTAGTTCTACCCATGAACCAAGCCCTAGATATGTGAGGGACCCGGTACTCTAATCCAATTCAAGGAATTCACAACAAGTGAAGACGGTGACCATAGCAGCTACCTGCGGCGGACTATGGCCCACCCCCCGCCCCGTGCGACATGCATACGACACAATGCGTATGACTCACCACGGCCTGATTGAGGGATCACGACTCCAAAAACATACGCCACAATGCGTATGACTCACTTTGGCAATGGACCGTACATTCACTTTGCACTTCACTTGAATCGAAATAAAATAACCCGTACCTCCATATGCACCCAACCACATTCCCCATTTCAACATACACGCATGATAGACGGGAGGTGGGGGCATATGTTGGACAGCAAGCATATCATCACACGAACCACTACGATACGATAATACACCTAGCTGTCCACAAGGGACTATATGAATACATCATTCGGCGATAACCGGAACATAGTCAAGTCTGGAGTATCCAGGCAACAGCGGAATAAAAGACCCAAAATCTGCAGCGGTGCATCAACCGCTGCCCAATAGTCACCAAAATCCCACGAGTCGATAGCCAACCAAGGAAACCAAGTAGCTAAGCATCATCGAAGTAATCCTCGACCACTGGCTCACCTGCAAGATCTAGGAGTGTCCTAGGTGAGTACAAACGTACTCGCAAGACTTATTCGTGCTTGATTAAATGTCCTACACATGCATAACTACGGCAGAAGTAAAGCGTGGTATGATCCAAGTCAATTAGATATACAGGTTATGGCATGGCAATAACAAATGTAAAGGAAGAACTACCAGGAAGTGACTCGTAGTCCAGATTTCATACCATTCCATAACCGATCATAATAGCACTCCCAGATGCCTCCCCAACCATTTGGGGACAGCCCACAACTCAACCCTAACCTCAATTCAACAAAAACCACATATTTATTCATTCTCTCGGATCGTTACCGGCAATCCGATCACCCTGGATATGACGAGTGCATTTCCCTTGGAGGTTGCAAGGCTCCAAGTGATATCGAGACTTACTCAATCATATCCCAGCATCGGTTCCGCTAACGTCCACGCGGTGATAAGGGAGGTGCACGATGAAATTTCCTCAGATTGGTATAGCGACAAGCACACTTCAAGACACCCGGTCGCATTCTGACACTTCAATAAATACCAATCGTATTCATCGTGCAAAACCCTCGGCTCTCACATCTCACTTAATTAGGTTCAATTAGATAGGGAAACCCGCTTAAGTTTCAGCCACACCTGAACAGGACACGTCACCCCATCTAACATGCTAGTTTCAAATATTCCGACCACCATATCGAAACAAACCATCCTACCGCAAACAAAAATAGGTAAGCATATGAAATGACGATAACAAGGTGCAAC
The DNA here is from genome assembly GCA_019208055.1 of Stipa capillata. Taxonomy (NCBI): domain Eukaryota; kingdom Viridiplantae; phylum Streptophyta; class Magnoliopsida; order Poales; family Poaceae; genus Stipa; species Stipa capillata. The sequence goes on from JAGXJF010000890.1 coordinate 171,928, forward strand.
AAGCTCTGCTTGCCTTGGTCGCAGGGTTCCGGATCTTGATCAGAAGTGAAAGCTGAGTGGTCTCCTTCTTCGGGCTCTATTTCGAGCAACAAGCGATACCGGAAACAAACGAGGGAAAGAAGCAATGAGACCCAGCATGTATGCATGATGAATGAGGCTAAGTATGAAATCCTAAAGTAACTTGTAAATGTTAGAAGGCTTATGACAGCGAGCATTGCTCGAATTAAACTTGTAGAAACTTACATCACAATTCTAACTACGCATGCATGTCCGATTAGGTTTGGTGTCATCTTAGGTTAGAAAATGTACTATTCTCTGCAATTGGTCATGTCATGAAGTGTTGGCATTATGAAAGTGTCCTGCGATAAGAACCTAATGCGACTGGAATCACTCGATTATTATCGAAAATGTCGTACGAAATGGAACAAAATGGTTTCAACTTAATGGATCAGGGTTTATAATTTAAAATTTTGGATTTTCATCTAGACCAAATTGTAGAGAATTTCATAAGGATTCCAACGATATAAAATTTGCTACATTTGGAGTTACGGTTCAAAAGATATCGCGTTTTTCAAATTTCCACATAACATATGAAACCCTAACTCAGATTTCCACGAAATTAAAAATGCTACGCGTACCCGGGACTCTACCCCTGTTTCCTAATTCTAAACGTCTCTGGCTAACAGATGGGCCCCGGGTGGCAGAGCTGACTGGGCAGCTGAGACCTAGTCAGCAGCTGACTGGACCCCAGAGGCCAATCAGCAGCGGCCACCTCACCCGCTCATCTCTTCTCTCTCTCTCACGTGTCCCTCTCGGAACCGGCGGCCTCAGGCGGCGGCGACCTCGCCGAAGATGGTCAGAAACGTGCTCGGGGGCACGACGGGCTCGGGGAAGGGTGGAGGAAGCGGCCGTGGCTCACCTAGGGGCAATGCCTGAGCTCAGGGGAGGCTGAGGGGCTAGGGGATGAGCTCTCGACGACGTGCGGCGGAGGGAGGCATTGGTCGTCGTCGGGGAGGTGCTTCGAGGCGCCGAGCTGCAAGGAGAAGGAGGGGAGGAGGTTAGGGGAAGTGAGGAGGAGCTCGGGGGCTAGAAGATGAAACCCGAGGAGGACCGGAGCGGTGGCACGAGCTCGCCGGAGTTGGAGCCGAACTTGGGGAAGAAGGAGGCGGCGGTGGCTCTTCTGGACTCGGACCTGAAAAATGGAGAAGAGGGGGAGGTGAGGGAGGACACGAGCAGACCCGGGAGCTCAAGAGGGGGAGGTCGGGCTCACCGGAGCGCCGGGGATTTCTCGCCTGAGTTGCTGCTGGACTCCGAGAAGGAGGAGGTGGCTCGAGGAGCTAGGGCACCGGGAGGGGAAGCTAGGGTTTTTGGACAGGGGAGAGGGGGGAGCGACTGTCGGGACGGCGCATTTAAAGGGCGGCGCGGGGCTTCGGACAGCCGGTGGGTGGATCCGCCGCCCACTTCGGCCACCCGGCGCCGGAGACGTGGAGGCCGGGTCCTAGCAGGCGGGACCCGTATGGCGAGGAGAGAGGAGGGGCGCGGGGGCTGACAGACGGGCCCCGCGCGACAGAGAGAGGGGAGAGAGAGAGCGGGGCGCCGGCGGGGTTAGCGGGCCGACCGCATGGGCCCAACAAGCCTCGGCCTGCCAGCCTTTTTCCCTTTTCTTTTTTTTTCGTTTTAAATTTCAGCTGAGCTACTTTTCAATTCAAATGAGCACTCAAACAACCCCCAAATGAGCTGAAATTTTTACAGGATGCTTATAAACAAGTATGGAACCTCCCATAAGATTTTGAACTCATTTGGAGACTGTTTGACCTAAGTTTGAATTCAAATTCAAATAGGGCTCAAATTTGAGTTTGAACTGGGGCTAGGTCCTCTAGGCCTCCAAAATTTTTGAAAATTGGCAGGTAGCTAGGATTCCCAATTTCATGGCTGAATATAAAATTTGGGGACCTTTCATCCACCAGAAGGTTGCCTACTCATTAAATTACACTTCAGCCCTTCATCTATTTTGATTTCCAAATCCTCACTGATTCAGCAATGCAAGGTGGTTTGAAAGAAACTTGGGAACCTTAGAGGGATAACCCTGTTAGGAAACCCTAATCTTCCTCCACCTACTATTGTCGACGTTGATATTTGCGAATTCAAATAAGTTGATTGGTGTTTGTAAAATTATCCACTGAGGATGAGATATGTACGTATTCTATAAAATACAATCATATCACATTTAAGTTTAAATAAGGTGTGTATGCGGGGATGATGGCATGCATGCATGAGGAAAAACAAAACCCTAATCGTAATATAAGTTGGGTATTACAAGATAGTTCGTTTCCATATGAAACTGAGATGTGCAAAATTCTTTAGCAACTTGTGCGATGTCGAATGTGTTGTACATATATATATATATATATTTGAGACGTGGACTTGTCAAATTTGAGATGTGGAATTGAGATGCAGAAAATTCTTTAATTTGTGTTGTGGATGCTTGTGATATATATTGTCCTGTGCATGCTGGGGCTGTGCAGAGGTTGTACATGCAACTAGGATATTATTCTGTTTTTCAGAGGTGGCAAGCAAAATGAACTGATGAAGCCAGGAAACATGCATAGAAAACACTGCCTGGTATGTAAGTCTCATCACAGACGGGTCACATTTCTACCCGTCAGTGATGACTTATCACAGACGGGTAAAAATACAACCGTCTGTGATGATCCTGCTAGAGTCCTTGGGCTAAGATTATCATCACTGACGGGTAAGTAATACTAACCTGTCAGTGATCAGTTTCCCACATCATCACGGACGGGTTATTTTTCGGTCCGTCAGTGATGACTACCTCGGGCGAACGGCTCGAGCAGGATCATCACAGGCGGATCGTACTACTATCCGTCAGTGATGACATACCACATACGTGTGAAAAATACAACCCTCTCGATCACAGACGGGTCGTATGTCTACCCGTCAGTGATGACTTATCACAGACGGGTGAAAATACAACCTGTCTGTGATGATCCTGCTCTAGGCAGACGACTAAGACTGTCATCACTGAAGGGTGAGTAATACCGACCTATCAGTAATCAGTCTCCCATGAGCCTGACACATATATCATCACTGACGGGTTATTTTTGGGCCATTAGTGTTGAAGTCCTTGTAGTAGCGGGAAAGTCATCACTAACGGGTTTGGATTTGGCCCGTCCGTGATGAATTGTTCTATATAGGTTTCTAACCGGGCGACTTGGCATTTTCGCCACGCATCAAACCCGAGTTTTTGCTCCTAAGTTCCGACCAGCAGCGGCGCCTCCTCGCGTCCAGAGCAACGTTGCGGCCTCCGAGAAGCGTGATTTGTGGGCAATTTGGTGAGAGGAGAGCTAGGGGTCGCATGCATTTGGAAGGGGACAATGCTATATTTTGAGTTGGAGACGAGAGGTTAGTAATTGCTCTCTCTATATCATTTATTAAGTGTGTACATCCCCTAAAGGACGTAGATTAAAGCTTTTGTATTTATCCATTGTAATTTCATACTTAAATAGAAACCAGCCCCTTTTGATATTAAGCCAAATTTCTAGAATGAAAGCCTTTATGCTCTTATTAATAAAATTTATGAACCTTAAACCAATTTACTTGTGGATTTTGGATAAGCTAGATAGGTAGAAGTTGTAAGTCCTATTGCAAAAATAATCCACTTTTCATAATAGAATCCTCATATTTTAGTATTTAATTAATGTGGTCGATGGATTGAATTGTACGTTGCAAAAGTAACACTAATTGTATATGATCAAGCTTTATAATTAAGTGGATAATTTCGTGCTATCGTTTATTACTATAGGATCGATGGATCGAAGTTGGATGTACGGGGATCGTGCTACCAGAGGGTGCATAGATGCTTTATCTGGGTTTCTTAGAGTTGCCCGAGAAGATATGTTGAGGAAGAGAAAGAATGACATGTGTTGTCCATGTCGTAATTGCAATAACGTGGAGATGGTGCAGATGACAAAGGATTTGCAATTACACTTGCTTATAAAGGGTTTCATGGATGGTTATACCTGTTGGACAAGTCACGGCAAGGAGGAAGAAGTTGCCACTAGCGAAGAGGCAGAAGTCGTCCCAAGTGGCGAAGAGGTAGGAGTGGGTGTTGGCGAAGGGGTAGAAGTCGAGGCTGGACATGTTGCGTCGCTCGACGAACCGGTGGAAGAAGCCAATTAAAAATCCTCAAATGAGGATATGGTTGACGTACACAATGATTTGGACCAAATGTTGCGTGACGCGGAAGGGACGAACCTTGGTGGAAGAGAGTATGATGAGTTCTTAGGCTTGTTGGGAGACTCGGAAATACCCTTGTTTTCGGGATGCAAACCGAAGCACACGCGATTGGCTGTCGCGCTAGAACTGTTGAAGATAAGGCAAGCAATAACTGGTCGGACACAAGTTTCACAAAGTTGTTGGTGCTCCTGGAGGACATTCTTCCAGAAGGGACTGTGTTGCCAACAACAACTTACAAGGCCAAGAAGGTTATATGCCCTCTTGGATTAGAAGTAAAAAAATTCATGCATGTCCGAATGACTGTATTCTGTACCGCAAAGAGTACGCGAACCTGCATAGATGTCCGTCGTGCAAGACATCCCGATACAGGTGTATTACAAATGAAGAAAATTGTCATGATGACGAGGATGAAGGTGGGGGGTGTGGTGAAGGGGCCTCTAGCAAAGGTGGCTTGGTATCTTCCGATCGTTCCCCGTTTAAAACGTTTGTTCGCTAATAAGAAGGAGGCAAAGATGATGCGTTGGCACTCTGAGGGGTGTAAGGAAGATGGAATAATGAGACACCCTGCCGACGCATACCAATGGAGGACTATCAATAGGGTATTTCCAGAATTCGGTAAGGAGCCAAGGAACATAAGGTTTGGGATGAGTACGGACGAAATCAATCCATTCGATAACATGAGCAGCCGACACATCACATGGCCCGTCCTCCTCAGTATTTACAACCTTCCTCCATGGCTGTGCATGAAGCGTAAGTATATACATCTCTCCGTACTCATTCAAGGGCCTAAGCAACCTGGAAATGATATTGATGTGTACGTACAACTACTGAAGGAAGATTTAGCAACACTTTGGCATGACGGGGTGGAAATCTTGGACGCAGATAAACAAGAGAACTTCAACCTATGCGCCTTGTTGTTCACAACCATGAATGATTATGCTGCTTATGGAAACTCGTCCGGCCAGACTGTGAAAGGACATGAAGCATGTGTTGTGTGCCTAGAACAAATAGTGAGTCAGTTCTTGACACACTCGTGTAAAATCATATATATGGGTCACCGTCGGTTCCTTCCGAACGATCACATTTGGAGGAACTAGAAGAAAACAGTTCAATGGAGAAGTCGAGATACGGGAGCGCCCCGCACAAAAAAAGGGTGAAGAAATCTATGAAATTGTGAAAGATATCGATGTTGTGTTTGGAAAACAACAGAAGCTGAGGCCGGGCATCTGGAAAAAGAAATCCATATTTTGGGACTTGCCGTACTGGAAGGTGCTAAATATCCGTCACAGCATTGATGTCATGCACGTCGAAAAAAATGTGTGCGACAGCTTGATTGGTCTCTTGCTCAACATTCCAGAGAAGAAAAAGATGGTGTGAAGGCACGTCTTGACATGCAAGAAATGGGTATCAGACCAGAGCTGGGACCACAACTAACTGAAGAAAGGCAAAACATACATCCCCCTGCTTGCTACACTGTTAGCAAGGTTGAGAGACGGGAATTGTGCCAGTGCCTCTTTGGGGTGAAAGTTCCATCTGGTTACTCGGCAAACATAACGAAACTTGTTTCAATGAAAGACTTGAGATTAATAGGCATGAAGTCTCATGACTGTCATGTGATGATGACACAGATCTTACCTGTTGCAATAAGAGGTATCTTGGAGCCTGGAGTCCGCGAAACAATCATAAACCTGTGTAGCTTTCTCAACACGATCTCTCAGAAGTCAATCGATCCACAGTGACTATCTAAACTGCAGTACGAGATAACTGTTATAATATGCCAACTAGAGATGTACTTCTCTCCGTCATTTTTTAATATCATGATCCATCTGATGATCCATGTTGTGCACGAGATACATGTGTTGGGACCCGTGTTCCTACATAGCATGTACCCATTTGAGAGGTACATGGGTATTCTGAAGCGCTATGTTCGCAACAGATACCGGCTGGAAGGGAGCATCATCGAAGGCTGTGCTGCCGAAGAGGTCGTCGAGTTTTGCATGGATTACATGGCTAAACACCGTCCCATAGGTGTGCCCCGTTCTTGGCACGAGGGTAGGCTCGCTGGCGTTGGGACAATTGGAAGGAAAGATTACCAGCCTTCTGATACAACAGAGTTCGATAGAGCTCATTTCACAGTCTTGCAACACATGTCAGTGGTGGATCTGTATATCGAAATTCACAAGCAAGTGTTACGCCAACAGAATCCGAAAAAGTCTAAATTTTGGATCACGAAAACACACAACATCGGGTTCAACCAGTGGTTGAAGAACTATTTTTACGATAAAAACCCTACAACTGAAGAAGAAGATGTAGCCGGATGGTTGGCAAGAGGACCCGTCGTGAACGTCGTGACATGGCAAGGGTACGAGATCAACGGATATACATTTTACACGGACACCCAAGACCGAAAAAGCACATACCAGAACAGTGGGGTCCGGTAGAAGCCCGTAGTCCCTGAGGGATTAAGTGCAACTACTACGGCATAATCAAAGAGATTTGGGAACTTGACTACATAGTCACCAAGATCCCCTTGTTTCGATGCCGATGGGTGAATCTCAGAGATGTACATGTGGAAGATCAGAACTTCACTACCGTGGATCTAGAGAGTTTTGGGTCAATAGAAGAGCCTTTTATCTTCGCTAAACAGGTTGCCCAAGTCTTCTACATAGTCGACCCATCAAATAAGAAGCGCCACATTGTGAGGAATGGAAAAAGGAGTATTGTTGGAGTTGACGGTGTAGTTGATGAAGAAGACTACAACTAATTCGACAATCCAGAACCCGATTGTGAAGATGAAGAATCAAGTAATGACAAAAAACCAATTGATGATGTGCCAACGTACGTACGTCGAGATCATAATGAAGGACTAACATATAATGGAAAAAAGCTAGTCGACAACGATGATGATGAACTAAATTGTCAAATTGGGTACTTTGATATGCATATTGTCAATACCTAGTTGTATTTTGTTCCATATGGTCAAAAAAATTTATTGTTGGACATTTACTTCAATTAAATGATCAAGTACTCTACTTTGTTGTATTTACATTGCTATATTAGTCTGAACATACTGAATCTCCACACTGAAATGCAGATTCAGTAAGTTCACTAAGATGAAATTGGCCTTACTAAATCTGCATTTCAGTATGCAGATCGATTCAGTGTGATGAAATAGTTATCACGAACGGGCATGAAGGTTGGCCCGTCCGTGGTGACTAGCCACCAGCGCATGACAAGTCATCACTAACAAAATTATTATCACGGACGGGCCGGAAGGATTGCCCGTCCGTGATGACTTGCCCAGCCAGTGGAAGTCAAGTCATCACTGACGGGTGCAAAGGAGACCCATCCGTGATAACTGTTTCATCACAGACAGGTGGCATCCACCCCCGTCAGTGATGACTTGCCCCACCGCTTGTCAGCTCATCACTGACGGGCGTAGATGTAGCCCGTCCATGATGAAATTATTATCACAGACGGGTCACATCTACGCCCGTCAGTGATGAATTCTCTGCGCAGGGTTGGCAAGTCATCACTGACGGGCTAATCATTTGGCCCGTCCGTGATGACTTGTTCTATTTATATACATGTGCCCGCGGGACTTGAAATTTTTTACTACGCGTCGAACCCTAGATTTGCTCTTCTGTTCTGACCAGCAACGGTGCCTCCTCGCCAGTGGTGCATTGTTGCGGCCGCCGCCCACCGTGAACCTTAGCGCCCCCGCCGCCACTGCAATGGATGCCTCCCCGTCCGCCCCCGCCACTGACGCGTCCCTCCCTCCAACAACCGCCGCTGCCACTTCCTTCCCTCCAACAATCGCCGTCGTGGACGCTCCCCTCCTCCGAACAACTGCCGCTGCCGTGGACGCTCCTCTCCCTGTCAACGGCGCCGTGGACGGTTCCCTCCTCCCAACAACCGCCGCCTGTGGTTCTCCTCCCCACAGGTACCCCTATAGGCTACTTGCCTTGTAGTTTCTTGATTTGAAATTACTGTAATACTTAGTATTTTAGGAAATTGTGACTACCACATAGATCTCAGATCTTCGAAGATGGTTTTGGAACCATTTTCCCTTCATGATAGTGGTTGACCTCTTCTCAGCTTAGATAATAGCTTTTCTTTGAATTCAAAAACCATTTTTGTTAATTATAAATTCAAACAACTACATCATTAAGTTATCCTCTGATTATGTGGAAAGAGTACCAAATTGGCACTTTGGAAGAGACGTATATCATGTATGAGCCTACGGAACGCCTCTATAAGAAATAAACTGAGTACAAACAACTAAATCTATAAAAATACAAACTGGGCACAAACTACTGAATTAGCAAGCACAAGTAGGCAAGCACCAATAGCAGACAGTAATCCATATGAAATCCTAGGAAATAGGTCTGGAACAGAAAACAAATTGCTATGAATTTTACCTTCACATCCTTCGTCCTAGGCTGTAGATGGGTGCAGAGACGACCATCATTTGCTCTCTTTTGAAGATTGGATATAGTACCGCTTAAACATTGCATTTGCTGGAGATGAACTAAAATAAGTAAATTATCCATGAGTGTAATTATAATGCTCTCTAGAAGGGATTTACCCCTCAGGTTATGGAGGTAGAACTATATGAACAGACACCATAGGGTATTGGAGTATTCTGACAAGTCCACACATCAAGAAATAATCAAGTTCATGAATGAAATAATCAAGAACAAATTTTTTTCCATGTTCATGAACCAAAATTTTCCTCATTCATGAACAAAATATTCTGTTCATGCACAGAAGTATACTCTCTCCTCTCTCTAAACTTTCAGCTTGCATGCCAGTTCTGCTTCTGAGATTTCATGACTGAGAAAGCTGATAAAGATGTGACTTTTGGAACCACTACATGTTCTCTGATATGTCAGGATAGAATGTTGAAGCATTTGTGCTGCTATCTCCTTTATTTTGTCGATTGGTTTATTGGTTTTATATTTTGAATACTTGTTGTGTTCTTGGAGTTAGGTTAGGGGCGTTATCAATCTCAAAGCTCTGTTATTTTTGTCAAGGCTTCCATTATTGGATACAGTTGTCGGAAGACTAGTGGGCATTTTGCAAATAGCTCCTCAACAACACAACAATGAAATAAGATCATGTATTCAATATATATGAATAATATATAAAAGTTCCAAGTAATTAGTTAGTTGTTTTTTTCAAAAAAGATCGATGACGGGCGAAGAAACTACTAGTTCATTGGAGCCCCCAGCGGCAACGAAAAGAGTTAGGAAATCGAGAACCAGTAATAAGATGCCTACGCAAAGGCAGGTCATCACGGAGGTAGACCAGATAACATGGTACCCTTCCCAACCCTAGAAGACGGCATCTAAGTTCAACAGCGCGTGTGGGTATCTGGCATGTCAACATATAAAGATCACAACACAAGATTGGACTGAAGTGCCCGAGGTCCAGATTGGAAGAATCATGAAGGAGCTGTGGAGCAAGTTCAAGATCCCCGAAGGCGACAAGGAGAAAGTAGAACGGGTGGCGAAGGTGACGATGGCTAAGTCTCACTGGAACTTTAGGAGCACGCTGAACAAAGAATATGTTCAGAAAAAACCGCTCGCCGTTAAAGAGATATCGCCAAATAACAGAGGCGGTTTGGGAAGATTTCCTTCGAATGAAGTCTACGGAAGAGTTCAAGGCGAAGAGTTTAAAGAGCTAAGAACTCCGCCCAAAGAATAAACACCCCCCACCGTCTGGTCAGTCGTGGCTACATTAGGAAGATGGCGAACTGGGGGATAGAGGACACCGCACTATGAGAGGTTGGAAAACTAGTTCCTTTCAACGACATCGAGGGTCGCGGGCGGGCATGGATTAGGGGCCGCACGAAGACCGACCTGACTATGGAGGCTGTTTCCTTCTCGACCCCCGAAGTTGAGGATGTGTCCAATCGTCTAGCATGAACTTAACCCACCGTGTCGATTTCATAAGTATAAACAGTTTATGACAAATCACTCAATACTATATCTTGTACTGCTTCTATTGCAGAGGGAGTTGAGCCAGCAAGAATCTTCCTCAGAGTCCATCGGGAGCGAGAGGTGGCTAGACCCTCTTGCAAAAGCTCTGGGAAACCCTGAGAAATCTACGCGCGTGTGAGGCCTCGGGGTTGCCGCTACATGGAGCGTAGTTTCCCCCAAACCCAAGAGGAGGCCAGGCAAAGGAAGAGAAGCAGGAAGGAAACTCTTATTGAAGAGATAACGAGGAAGGTACAAGACAACATGGCCGACGACATGCTTCGGAAGGCGAGAGAGGAGGCACGTAGGGAGGTGGTCTCCCTGTTCGGGGGCAACTGCCGCCCTTGCCTCCTAACCACGCCGAGCCTAGTGCTGCGTACGGATGGAGTAGCTGCGCCTCCGCAAATGCTACTTCTGAAGGGAGAGCTGACGCGCTTCCTATCGACAACATCACTGTAAGTCTGTTTAGTTGCGCTATGTTCGCAATGATTTTTGTGGACGTGTAACTGAATCATAATTGTCCTGTAGGCGCCAGCAAAGTGCGACCTGGTGATGATGCTACCCGGCGGTGTGCCCTTGACGGTGGCACAAGGGCTAGCGTATCAACCAACTTTGGGGCAACGCTTGCACAACGTTGAAATACCGTCTACGATGGAGAAGGTACAGGTGGACTCCATAGTGCCCGCGTACAGTGCCGTACGAGTCCCCGTGCCCCTCGAAGATGATGTGACAACAATAGGTTAGTGCGTCAATTGTTTCATCATGTGGCCGAAGACGGGGATAATTCTGGACGCAAACACTCCGACCTCTCGTCATCTATCTTCGGCCAACCGCAGTCCGTCGTGCCATTCGCCATTGGACTTGAGCGGAACCGTTAAGCCGATGCCATTCTCAATGGGCGAGGGGGACACCGTGAACACTTGCACAGAGAAGGAGGCCCCAGCGGCATTGATGGACGAGCCCATCGAACCACAAAAAATGAAATGGTGCTCCAAGAATAAACAGGACCCGCGCCCAGTGGAGGAGGTGCCGACAGCGGTGATGGACAAGGCGGTGGCCATCACGGAGCACAATGAGCCCCAGACGGCAGTGACAGAGGAACCCGTGACCTGGCACAAAGAGCCACTATCAAAGGAGGTCTTGAAGGCTGCATTGGAGGGTATTGCGCCTAAGGGTACCCAACCATGTGCACCAAAAAGTGTTATGTCCAACGAAACCCAATCAGCTGCACTAGAGGATGTTACGCCTAAGGAAACCCAACCACTCATATCACGGCGTAGCAATCCGAGTCCGGTCAAGCCTCTGAGGAAAACCCGAGGACGACGAGGCCAAGGTGGCAAGAAACAGAAGGCTGATAGCGCCAGTAAGGCTTTATCGTATTCATCAGAAGAGTACTATCCTCCTGCCCCTCTAGCCCGAAAATACAAATGTGGTGAGCCACTCCTCCCGGAGCTTCAACTGAATAATATGGCCCAGCAAATCAAACTTCTGCATAATCACTACATGCAAGAATCTATGAAGCCTGGTGCTGAGCAGTACTTCACGGTTAGAGTGCCACCTGAGTATAATTTCTACGATGAAGTTGGGACTGGTACGTTTGACATCAACTATGAAGACATGTTCAGTATCTATACCTTCGACAGACTCGACGCTAACATCATGAGGGTATGGACGCTCTACATGGTCCAAGAGATCAGGCGCTTGAATGCAAACGTTGGATTGATCGATCCATACATATTCAACTAGAGGGTGCTCAACGAGAATGCAGAGATGGTCACGCAGTTCCTTGCGAAAGAATGGCTCGCCCAAAGGACCAAGAATTACATAATGTTTGCCTACAACCCACCGTAATTTCTTTAGTACTGTCTAAATCTTCAATTTATGCACTTAGCTAGGTGTTTACGTCTCACTTTTGACCATGATGTCGTGTATGCAGCGACCACTGGGTACTTGTGGTTATCGTTGGAGCATGGAACAAGGTCTTTTACGTTGATTCCATAATGAAAACGAAACATGACTTCTCGGTGGTATGAAAGTGCATCGAGGATGCTTTCGTGATCTATAAGGCGTCGGGAGGGATTAATTAATTAAAAGGTAAGGGGAGCAAAAAAGCTAAGCCATAAATTTGATTTCCCGTGCAAACAACAACGAGAAGCAACGAACACATGTGGGTTCCACGTTTGCACGCACATGGAGGCGATTGCCCTAGCGTGGACTAAATGTGGAGTACATAAGGTATTGATGGATTTAATATCTACATCGACAGTCTGTTTAATAGCTACTTTGTTTCCATATGAAATTAATGTTGTTCTCATTTTTTTACAGGAATTTCATATTAACACGCAAGAGCAATTTGATGCAAGCCAGGACTTTACATGCATATTGGCGCGCTTCGCATATTTCTCCAACAATTTTGTAGTAAACCCCGCCGGTGAATTCTACACCGGCGTACCCCCATCTACATAAATTTGCTTGAACTGATTTTGTATTTTTCTTTTCTAAAGTTTAGATTTGTCAAATTTGAGATGTCAAACATATTTGAGATGTGACAAATTGTTTAGCCAATTGTGCGATGTAGAATGTGTTGTATATTTGAACGGACTTGTCAAAATTGAGAAGTCAAATTGAAATAATTCCTTGATTCCTGTTCTACACTGCATATATGCTTGTGATATATGTCTTGTGCATGCTGGGGCTGTACAGAGGCTGTACAGCTGGGGTATATTTTATTTTTCAGAGGGCATGGCTAGCAAAATGACCTGAGGCTAGCCAGGAAGTAGGAAAACTCTGCCTGGTTGGTACTTACCATCGCTGACGGGTGCCTTTTCCACCCGTCCATGATGATCACTATCATAGCTGATGAAATATCATCAAGGACGGGTAAGAAAGGACCCGTCAGTGATGGTAGGCTTATCACTGATGGGTCGATATTCTACCCGTCCGTGATGATGTTTTGGTCACCTGTGATGAAATGTCATCACGGACGGGTGAAGAAAGCACCCGTCAGTGATGATATAGTTATCACTGACGGGTCTATATTCTACCCGTCCGTGATGATGTTTTGGTCACCTGTGATGAAATGTCATCACGGACGAGAGAAAATAGTACCCGTTAGTGATGGTAGCACTATCACTGACGGGTCGATATTCTACCCATCCGTGATGATGTTTTGGTCACCTGTGATGAAATGTCATCACAGACGGGTGAAAAAAGCACCCGTCAGTGATGGTACCGTTTTCACTGACGGGACTATATTCTACCCGTCCGTGATGATGTTTTCGTCACCTCTGATGAATACTCATCACAGATGGGTTGAAAGTGTACCCGTCAGTGATGAGATTACTATCACTGACGGTTCCTGTCGGAGTATTATTCCAGCAATACTGAATATGGGGCGGCGTGAGCACAACAAATCAGGATGGGTGCACACGGGAGACAGGATTTAGACAGGTTCAGGCCCTCACGGGGAGGTAATACCCTACGTCCTGTGTTTGGTGGCTAGTATAGCTTGTATCCCGAGTGCCGTAAGCCCTCGAAAACCGATCTCAAGGTTGCTTGGACTAGGAAACAATGGAGATTGTCTATGACTAAAGACTTACCGATCGGAGGTCCCCTACCAGGCCTTATATAGGCGACCGGGATAGGGTTACAAGAATCCGGATCGGTTAACAGATTGATTTTCTAACTAGTTAGGATAGATTCCGGGTATGCCGGGCAGGTATTAGTCCATGCCTTGTACTCCACGCTGATGAGGCATCCCCGTATAGGAGTCGGACTCCGAGTAGTCGGTCCGGCCCACCCTATGGCCAGAGGGCCGGATTCGTCCTCCTTGATGATACCCGGGTGCTATGTCATCGTCAGTAGCCCCCAAGCCTTCGGCCGACTAGGATAGTCGGGCGGAGGCTCCTTTGTCTTCTGTAGTATTCGCTCTGGGGGCCGAGCCTTCGGTCGACTAGAATAATCGGGCGGAGGCTCCTTTGCTTTGTTGTAGACTTCACTCTGAGTGCACGAATAGTGCACCCAGAGGGTGTAGCCTCCGAGCCTCTACTCGGTTCAAGGAACCGAGTGGAGGGTCTTCAATGACTCTTCCCGAGTAGCTGGTTTACTTGCCTTTCCGTAGATTTCACTCTGGGGGCACGAACAGTGCACCCAGAGGGTGTAGCCCCCGAGCCTCTACTTGGTTTAAGGAATCGAGTGGAGGGCCTTGATGATCTTCCCGCCTTCGACCGACTCGGCCAGCGCAAGGCCGAGTGCTCGGCAGCTTGAGGTGGAGAAAGCCGCCACCGAGCCCTCTCTGAAGAGAACTCAGGACGCCGCCGCTGGTAAGCCCCCCGACTCATGTCTGCACAGTCGGAGCCTACCGAGTAACTTTGCTGCCGACATTGCCGATGAAGAGGTCCCCGTGCTAATGTAGAAAGCCCAGTCGGCGGATACCAGTGCTGACAGCGTTGTCCTGAAAAGGTAGGGAGAAAACACATGAACCGTTCCATATACATGTGAAGTACTCGGGAAGGCCGAGTGTAACTTGATTATGCATGTTTTGGTTAATTTGTTCTGTGTCTTATTAACCCCTTCTTTCATAAAAATTCGTTCGTGTCTAAGTTAGCCCTTTGTGTGTGCTCTTGCCGACCCGTCGTATCCCCCATTGCGTTGAGATTAGCCATGGGCTGTTTCCCGTGTAGCGCAGGGTTGTGGCGTAGACCGGCGATCGAAGACGAAGAGTTAACGCCGGGCTATTTACATAGTACTAAAATAATTATTGAAAGAGAAGAGCCCGAGTGCGCCTGGGTGCACCCGGTGTGGTGTGGCTCCCGAGTGTCCACTATGTGTAGCCGTGAGCGTGCATAGCAGGTAAGTCCGAAAACCTGAAAAGTTACTCGGATGGAGCAAGGAAATATTTATTCATTTAAAGTATGAAAGTACAAAGCTTAAGCATAGAAGCGACTTAGCTGTTCAATGTTTCAGGCATTGGCGATGAGGTTGCCGTCTCTATCCTTCAGTGGGTAAGCCCCCGGGCGTAGTCGGGCGGCAACATACGGCGCATCCGAGTCCGCCATAAAGTCCTCCCGAGAAGGATGGTGGCTGCCTAAACTCTCGAAGCCGTCCGAGTCGTAATCGAGGACGGGTAGAAGGGACTCGATCGTACCGATCAGTCAGGATCCCTACTCGACGGGTAAAGACCCATGCCTGAGCAGTAGATCCATCTTTCACGTGACCTCGTCCTTGGAGATGGCCACCGAAGTCATCCACT
The DNA here is from genome assembly GCA_019208055.1 of Stipa capillata. Lineage (NCBI taxonomy): Eukaryota > Viridiplantae > Streptophyta > Magnoliopsida > Poales > Poaceae > Stipa > Stipa capillata. Next base: position 187,417 of record JAGXJF010000890.1, read on the forward strand.
TCGACAAGAGTCCGAGTGGGAAGGCGGTGAAGCCTCCGCCGACTGGCTGGAAGCCGAGTCGCAGAGGTGAAGCTTGCCGAAGCCACTGACTCGAACGAGAGTCCGGGTGAGAAAGGTGATGAAGTCTCTGCCGATTGGCCGGGCGCCGAGTCATAGAGGTGGAGTTTGCCGAGCTTGTCGACGATGAAGTCGAGTTTTTCGAGTCGGAAAAGCTGTCCAGGATCGGCGACGGAATCCTGGGGGCCAAAACTCACGGCCCGACCTGGAGCGAAGTCGCCGTTGCCGAAGAAAAAACCCGTCTGGATCTGTTCAGATGGATCTACGCGCACAGCCTCTACCTGGCGCGCCAACAGTCGGAGTATTATTCCGGTAATACTGAATATGGGGCGGCGTGAGCACAGCAAATCAGGATGGGTGCACATGGGAGACAGGATTTAGACAGGTTCAGGCCCTCACGGGGAGGTAATACCCTACGGCCTGTGTTTGGTGGCTAGTATAGCTTGTATCCCGAGTGTCGCAAGCCCTCGAAAACTGATCTCAAGGTTGCTTGGACTAGGAAACAATGGAGATTGTCTATGACTAAAGGCTTACCGATCGGAGGTCCCCTACCAGGCCTTATATAGGCGACCGGGATAGGGTTACAAGAATCCGGATCGGTTAACAGATTGATTTCCTAACTAGTTAGGACAGATTCCGGGTATGCCGGGCAGGTATTAGTCCATGCCTTGTACTCCACGCTGATGAGACGTCCCCGTGTAGGAGTCGGACTCCGAGTAGTCGGTCCGGCCCACCCTATGGCCAGAGGGCCGGATTCGTCCTCCTTGATGATACCCGGGTGCTATGTCATCGTCAGTTCCTTTTTTTACCCGTCAGTGATGACCCGTCACTGATAATACGAGTCATTACTGACCTTTAGTTGCTAACGGGCCAAAAACCCGTAACTGATGTGGATTTTTGGCCCGTCAGTATTGACATTTTCTGTAGTAGTGAGGGCGGGAATGCAAGACTAAGTACATGCATGATGACAAGGTATAAAGCAAGGTTATAGGTTTTACCGGACGTAGTTTTGGAGAACTAGGGTTTCAACAAAATGGAGGTCGAGAGAAATAGGGACGGAAAGTTGTTCACCTGTTGGCAAGGGGAAGGAAACAAGGATAGAGATTTCTAGTTGCATTGTTTTTATGACTTAGCATACGTAGGATTAGAAAATGTTTTAATTGGGTGCATTATAGTTGGCATTATTAACAAAAAGTTTTTGTAAACCCTGATTTTCGGGAGTTAGAAAACAGTGTAACTTACACCTCCGCTCTGCTCCTACCTGCACCAACTCGGCTATGACTTGCTCCCTCCACTGCGAGATGAAGAATATGACTTCCTCTCCGAGGTGGGCACCCCGGCAGCACAAGTGATGTGTGTGACATCCTACTATCTCTCGCAGGGTACATAGGGTTTCTGGAAACAAAAGGTCAACCACCTAAAGTTCCTTTACATTGGTTTTCAAAGTTTATAAGCTACACGCCCAACAAACCATTTGGGATAATTGGTGGTAGTATGTTTCTCCTTTCCATTTATGACTAAATTTTCCCTCAAAAAGTGTTATGATTGATTTTTCTGGAAAGCATCACCCCTTATTTATGTGAAGGAATGAAGCAGTTCAAAGACCCCAAAGTTACGATTTCGATCTTCACATGACGGATAATAATAATATATAACAACCGTGCCCTTCTGAAAATCCCGGAAATTAATCCTGTAGGCGATCAACAGTCGGTGTAAACTCAGCACCGAGAGCCCCCGTGCACGTAACGATTACCGCATTGGGTGGCTTTATAGACAACCACCCCCACCTAGGGCCTCATTTGGAGGAGCCATATATGGGCCAGTTCTTTCAGCTTGAGCTTCTCCAGAAACCGATTCTAGCTTCTCTACCCAAATGAGCTGCGGTGGGGAGAAGCCCTCACAAACTCACCTCGAGTTCTTTTCAGCTTGTCGTCAGAGCTGCTGGGCGCTGGAGGAGAGCGGCGGGTGGAGGAGCGTGGCGTCTGGAGACGGGGCGGAGTCGGGGCGGAGGAGACGGGCGGGCGGCGGCCGGAGGAGCTCCACGGAGGACCGATGCTGGATGACGGGGGAGAGGACGGGGGATGGGGAGAGTGGCGGCGGCGTCGGGGCAGAGGAGATGGGTGGGCGCCGGCCGGGGGAGCGGCGGGCTGGGACCGAGGTCGAGGAATGCGGCGGCGGCGAGGAACCCTAGACGGGCTGAGGCCGGGGGCGGCGAGTGGGGCAGCGGGGCGGCGGGGCCGAGGGCAGGGACGGGGATGGGGACGGGGACGACGACGGGTGGACGAGGAGGGGCCGGGGCTAGGGCCAGGGCGGCGGCGGCAGAGGAGATGGGTGGCGTCGGGGCAGAGGAGATGGGTGAGCTCACGGTGTCTTTTTTTTCACCGAGCGGAGTGGCAAATGAAGTAATAACGGTTCGTTCCGGGATTATTTTGGGAAATCTTCATTTCACTTGAAGTAGAATCTCGGGAAGCTGCTCTGGAGAGGCTTATTTTCACTCAACATCAAACCGGGCTAGCTGTGAAATTAATCTACTAATAAATTTCGAGTTCTTTTCAGTTTAAGCTTAATTTGGCCTAGAAACCTCCCCAGAATCCAAAAAGAACTGGCCCTATATATGCTTGCTGGATTCGCAGGTTGTATTTAGATATCTCTTGTATTTATGACTGATTGTTTACTGCTTAATTTTGTCCTTAATTACGACGCGCGTCTTGTTGTTGGATGCGTACTGCATGTATTAGACTTGTAAATAGTAGGGCCCTAAAGTTCCTCCTTTGCATGCAAAGATATCACCCCTAATTAACTCCTCGCCTCTATGCATCAAGGTGATGGATCTCTACCCACTATCTCTGGTTTGGCCTGGATACATAATTTGTAAGTCCAACGGAAGTGAGTTTGAAATTAGCAAATACTGAATATTGTAATACAAATCAGTTCAAATATGGCCTCACATGACTAAACAAAGTACAAAATAGCTAATGGAAATTACAGTACCATACGACCCAATGTCAGGCCTCCGAAAAACATAATTATATCATTAGCGCTATTCAAGAAAATATCTCATTCAATAAAAGTGACCAAAGAAACATTTAAATAATCGATCTTGCATACTTTTTTTCAACTGTTCATAAGATTTGTCTCTGAAAATACTCTTTCAACACTTGCGATTACCATTAATAGAATCAATACCAATTTAAATAACAAGTATATGATCTGTAAATATCATGTCTCTCTGTTTCAACAAGCTTAATAGAGAGCTCGCCTTTAAGCCCTTAAAAACTATCATCTATTAGCATATCGTAGCCATTCCAGCCACATTCATCAGGCCCAGCCATTAGTCCAACATCGCCTTAACTAACTACTAGTTAATTTTTTTTTCGTTTATCTCTGGTTGTGCCCGTGCACCAGGGGCACCACTTATGCCTCCGCCCATGATTACGAGGTCAATAGATTAAGGTCAAAAGTGGCACCGGCCAAGCCGTACGTTTCTATTTCTAGCTAGCTAGTAATAACACGTACAGTTTGAGGCGCCGCTAATGGGATAGCTACTTGAACTGGTAGGGTTTATGTTCTCATTGTGATGTAGATAAATCAACGCACTACCACGTAAAGTATATCGATCAAGTCGCATGGTGCCCATACATGGGTGTCGGGTGGCTGAATCTTGACGCGCAGCGCGCCAACCCGATGCAAACGCAAGCTAGAGGGTGTTATCATGCTCAATTTCTATGACTTAGTCACCAACTTGATACACCCAGGTACTTTACTAGTCGTTCTATATCAAAAGTTCATAATAACATTTTCTTTGAGTTGTACTTGAAAGTAAAATGTTATTTTCTTTATCCTTACATAAAAATGGCAATCTTTAGTACTTAGAAGAAAAATGGTAGAACTCTAAACACGAGATAGTTTAAGTTCGCCAAAGAAACATCCTAATTAATTTTCTTTTGCAAAGTTTAAGTTAAATATATATTATGAATTTGAGACATACCGACCATAATAGATCAACCCAATCTATGCATTAAGTTTTAGGTAATTAAAAATATTGCTCTCGTGGCCTTTACATCTAGAGATCATCCATAAATTTATTATAAAGTACTACAAGAGTATCATCGAATAGAGGAGTAAAGGGTGACAAGCTACATAATTTGGAAAACTCAAAATTTACATAACAAGTTATGGAAAAGCCATCGGAACTAGAATATAAATTTCCTAATAATCAACTCTATCTTCTTGTCACCAGCAACATCACCTCCTTCTCCTGATGTTGTTATAGCAAAGATTATGATTGCAGCCATTTGATATATAAGTATAAAACCTATAGATGGATTAGACCACTTTTTGTTATAAAAAATAATATATTTCTACATAGCCATAACGATCAACATAGGGCCACTACTTCCACTAAAACTTGTGAGCACCAAGACCCTCATATCTAATGATGGAGCCAACATTCCAATGATGGGTATTCGAAGTTGCAACAAAAAAAGATTCTTCTTTTCTGCGAGTCTAATCTTTAGTAGTTGTCATATGAGTACTTGTATATGATAGTGTGCATGTGTATGTGTCTATGAGTTGTACTAATTGTCTCTAAAATAACCTTAAATAGTTTAAAGATATTACAAAATAATAAAGAAAATCACAATACAATTCTACGATTCTCCATTGCTTAAAACGAGAAATGACATCACCATTCACAAACACATTAGACAACACAAATGAATTCATCAGTCACCGGTTGAATAATTCACCATTCACCAATTAAAACATAGAATCATTCACTCGGTTATTTATAATATATTAAGTTGTAAGCTGAGCACACTCTAAATGCACAAACAAATTATCCTAAATCATTGTCATGCTCTCATGTATAAAATACATATACCATATACTTGTTTTTTGGCATAAATTCATGGGTACGCATCGCACACATATGAATAGGCCTAGCGCTGCCCCTCCTAGTATCGCCCTGAACCAATCCCCAAAACTGAAACACTTCGAGGTGAAGAAGTATTAGAAGTAATGTAAATTAAATATCATGTGCAACAAGCAAAATGACAATAAACAAACATGTATTGAATGGTTTTTTATGAACGCAAAAAAAAAGTTACGCTACTTTGCCAATTACGCTTAGGCATATTATATTCAGTCAAAATAACTCTATATATTATAGAAATGTTCTAATCTTAAGTGGGAATTATAAGCGCCATAAGTGTTTACAGCGAAAATTTCCTGAAGTAACATTTATAGATTGGATAGAAAATTGTACATTGATTCCATCCTAAAAATATGTAATGTGGAATTCCCTGGATAGGCTCCAGGCAATTAATTTCGGTCCAATCTTGTGCATAACTTGGATAGTTTTATAACAGATCTTGGAAATTCTTTTCTCAGTAACCGATCGATGAGCTATAATTTAGTGAAAAGGTCGCCTCTAAATCAGCTGTGCCTATACTGACACACTTGCTTTGTCGGTAAGCTTGGATCAACCGACACCTCTCACATGGTCATGTGATGAGGATATTCCTGACTCATCATCATTTATTTAGGTGTTAATTAGACCATACAAGTAGAAGCACAAGATAGTCGTATCGAGATACTAATAGGAGTAATCACATGATGAGTTCGAGCGAAATGGCTTCAAGAACAAATAATTTAATTCTTAAAAAATAGAATAAATTATTTAATACAAATTTTGTAATACTCAAATCGTTGGCGTTATGTGACAAATACGTTGACGGCGCTTTGCTGCCGGACTTCGAACCTACGTCATCCTATGGACTGCATTGCTGGCCAACTAGTGTACCTACGGGTCGCACTGCTGGCCAGGCCGCGCTGCTGGCCCTAGCTACGCTACCGCGCAAGAGAGTGGGAGGGAGGCGAGGTATGCGCGCAGGAGGATGCTCGGAAGGCGCGTCAGCCAGGATCCGGACTCACGTCCTGGCTCGAATGCGTTGCCCAAGAGAGAGGCCAAATCAGTTATGACTTTCACGTAAAGAAAGAGATGGTGCATTTCTGATGAGGGATCAAATCCAAATCCGTAACAATCTGCAGGATTTTCTCATTTGCCAAAAATAAGAACATCCTCTTCAGTAATAATGCTCACTCAGGAAATCTTCACCACTTTCAACCTTCCACTTTCTGTGATTGCTTTTGAAGAGCTCCAAGAGATTCAGACCATAATACATCTGAAGATCATCATCAGGAAGATAAAGATATCTGGATCTGTAGCTGGGGAGGGGGAAATTACTCCTTGTAGAAGTTTAACAACCTACAATTCACCCACATCCCCTGTATTACTCACCTCAGATGGATTTGGAAGAGTAAATGTGTTCCCAAACTCAGTCTTCTCTTGGCTGCTGTTTCTGAATAGACTAAACACAAGAGACACGATGGATAGAAGGACATGCAATCGATATAACATTACTTTTGTTGGGGGAGTCTGGCCACGTCGTCCGGGCGAGGTACCCCCTAATCTATCTTTCCACTTATACTTGTTAACCCTTTCATGCACTGTAGCTCCCTAGGAACATCCGGCGAAGGACCCAGGCGAGGCCACATCGCCCTCCGAAGGCGAGGCCCCGGACGAGTAGCCCCTCTCCCGGGCGAGGTGACCGGGAGGGCTCGGGCCGAGTCGCCTGGCCCGAGCAGGGCCGAGGTCAACATCTCCCCAGGACGAGGCGGAGGTGGAGCGGGCTCGATCCGAGGTAGCAGACAGCACCTTGCCAATTCCGCCCTTGGCCGAGCTCCGTGGGGAGGGGGCGAGCACGGTGGCGGACCGTACCGGCGAGGCGCATCGGGGATATGCTGGCGAATATAGTAGGTAACGACGAGTAGGAGAATACTGATACGCCCGAATGTACGGTGACACAGACTAGGATAAGATTGTGATCTGTCTAGGGGCAACGATGTATATTCACTTGTAAGTCGGTTTTGCCTATATAAGGGCGAATCGACACCCCATATGAATCCGGGTTCACTTCCCTCGGTTCCAGTTCCATTTCCCACAACAATTTCCATATTAATCTTCGGCGGTAGTTTGGGGCAGCTCTCGTGGTCACTAGGCATCGTTCCCCAAGTCATCCTCTTAGCACCTCGGCCCTCCGACCCGGGGTGCCTAAGTTTACTGTCCGAGAGACATTTCGTCGACAATTTCTTGCATCATTTGCGATCAAGGCACCCGTGAAACCAGAGATCATTTATTCTTCTCATGTAGCTTCAGCATTCTGTTGGAGTAAAGCTGGCCTTTCTTGAAACAATAGCTTGGACATTGCTGATAGAATGAGAATCACTAAAGCTGCGTGTAATAAGTCTTTCTTCATGGATATCTTCATCACAGTGTCATGGCTTATCTGGAAGCAGCGCAATAGATTTATTTTTGATGGTTTTGCTCCTTCTTTTCAAAGCTGGTTTAGTGCTTTCAAGCATGAGCTTTATGTTCAGAGCATTAGGTTTAGTGAGGAGTCTAAAGCTAATCTCTTACTTTCGCTGGCATCCTTGGATGGTGATCCTTAATGTCTCTTGCTGTCTCTCTCTCCTTCCTGCCCTCTTTTATAAAATCCTATGTACATTTATTTATATATAGCTTAATAAAATTATATACTGGTGGAGCTAGCCTCTCCTTCGGTTCTTCCTTAATCCTTAATAAAAAGAAAAAAGTGAGAAGTTTTCTTTGGCCTGCGTGCCAAGCTTTCAATATTTTTGTCCGGTTGTAGTCAATTAGGCTAGTTATTTTAGAAACCAAATCAGGTAACAAGTCTGGATAGGAAAGGTATGTTGCATGTTAATCGAGTCAGACTTACTCACTGCCACAGAAAAGTTTATCGTATA
>JAGXJF010000891.1:0-43810 GCA_019208055.1 Stipa capillata
ACCGGGTGCGCCACACCTTGCTTGCCCTCGAGCACAGCCTCAGCTTCCTCGCAACTAAGTTTCAGGAGACTAGCTCAGCTAGCCCTTCTGACCTTCACGGTTCCTTGCTCTTTTTAGACCTCATCATCACTCAGATGTTGTCTTGATCGATCACCTGTTCATCTAAACCCTTGTTCACACTCATTGTAAACGTTAGATACAGGTGAGGGTTGCCATTAACCATCAAAACCAAACCTTGGGGTTAGATAATCATCCTCCCATGTTCCTTGGGACTGGATGCACTTTCAATACCTTTACCTCTTTGTCCTTCCACAATGTTAGTAGTTCTTCCTTCAATAGTGCTAAGTAAACATCAATGTCATTTCCAGGTTGCTTTGGTCCTTGGATAAGTAGCGACATCATAATGTACTTCCACTTCATACACAACCATGGGGAATGTTGTACATACAGAGAAGCACTGGCCAAGTGCTGTGTCTATTGCTCATGCTATCGAATAAATTCATTCTGTCGATACTCATTCCAAACTTTATATCCTTGGGTCCCCACTGAATAATGGGTACTTCGTGTCGATGTTTCTGCACTAGCCGCATCAGTAAGGTGTCACATCGGCGCATCATTATGATGCTCCTCGGCATGTCAACGTGTCAACTTTGCCTCATTTGGGTTTGTAAACAAATGCTTCAAATGAGGAATTACAGAAATATACCACGCAACCTTGCAAGGAATTCCTTTTATCACCTCTTCGCCATCCTTGTCCTTGTCTGATCCACTCTTATGCATGTATCGAGATGCTTTTCGAACTGGACATGAATGCAAATCTACATACTCTTTACGGTTCAAGATAAGTCATTTTGACATGCATATATTTTTTCAACTTCCATTCCCAAGTGACAAATAACCTTCTTAGCTTTATAGGTTCTTTCCGGCGACTCATTTTCCTCTGGAACATGTTTATGAAGAGACCTAACATCATTGTGAAGCTCTTGTCAGACCATCCGCTGTGTGCCTTCAATTTCAAAAGTTCATGCATGGCTGACAACCTAGAGTATTTTTGTTTTGCAACCTAGATATAAAGATTTCTTAGAATCCTCCAATAAGCCAATGAATTACTTATACCCTCCATCATTATGGTTTCCATCTACATCACGCAACATCTTATCCAAATCAGGCATACTACTATCGGTCTCATCATCCGACATCTCATCATCAGAAGCACAATCGACACCATCTTGCTAATCATCATTGATGATGTTTGGCATAACGTTCATTTTCTCCTCACCAATGTTATTATTATCTTCATATATGATCGGCTCTTCAACATGTTTGGCCCAACATATATATCCTTTCATGAAACCCCTAAGGATGAAGTGCGATTGAATTTGTTGTGAGTTCTGCCACATCCTTGTATTTTCGCAATCAACACATGGACAATAAATCCAATCTTATTCTTTTGCCATGACAGCTCTTTTAGACCCAGCGACGTCGTTGATATATGATTCACTAATACAGCTCTCGTTGTATGTCCACCCTCGATTCATCTATATTTTATATTTAAATATATCATTAGTTTCTCATTTTATATAATTATCACAATACTAACTCAATTTTGAATATAGCATGCATTAAATTGGTAAATACACAGTCAGCCAGAGTACATGTAAAACCTATATTATGTTGTCCACAATATAAATAAACTTCATTTACTTGTCAAGATAATCTAACCATATGCTTCTTATTTTGATTATCTCTTCTTGTTTTTATTTGCAAGGAAGAGAAGTAATCTAATGCAATTACCAACCTTTCATAATCAACACTAAATAGATCTTCAATTAGTAGGCAAATCGTCCCCAAATCTCTAACCAGCCATAACGAATCTCAGCCTAACGATATGCCCCGGTTGGTGGTGGTTACTAGATATTTATGGACGGACATCCTAAATAATTCTGCGAACGAAGCGGATATATCTCACATCCACGACGTTTATCATTTTCAATCGTCAATATACATATCCGCGATGGTTGGTTTAATGAGCCATTGTAGATGTGGAGTCATCCGTAATGATTCATTTTTGGGATTACTTATCTCGGATGATTTTTCTAGCAGAACATGTATGATGTGTATCATCTTTAACAGCTTTATTGAATCGTTTGAGACAAAAGGCATGGGATATACCATTGTGTACTAACGATACATCCATATACGTGCCTTTTCAACATGTCGTATAGTATCGTGAAATTCAATTCCTGCCCTGAAACTAAAGTAGTATACGTGCCTTTTCAACATGTCGTATAGTATGGCTTAATTCACTTCCTGCGCTGAAACTAAAGTATAGTAATAGTAGTAGTAATTTATGGATGAATGGGTGAGATAGATAAAGCGAGGCCCGGGGACCTGCCGTGGCGCAGTTCTGCGGATTGAAGAAGCTTATGAGTTGGCATGGGCACGGTGCGTGTGGTGGACACAAGAGCAGGAGCTCATGGGCGACGTGATCTAGCTTCGCGCTCGACGGCCGACGGACGGACCGGCCGGGCGCTGTCTGCTGTTTCACTGGCCACGAGCGGCTCACGGCAGATCCCGCGACGCGTACGTGATTTGGTTGCCGCGGTGACGCCCCCAGCTCGCGGAAACCGCGCTTGTGCTCGGTGCCGACCAGGTTAACTGCGGCTGCCGGGAGCTGCACGTGCCGATCGGCGTCGGGCGGGTTCATGAGGCCGAGCCGAGGAGCCAAGGCCACAGCACCACGCGTTGTGCCGTCACCCCCGGCCTGGGCAACCCAATCGCTGCTGCTGTTGTTATTGTCTTACGACGAAGTGTTTGCGTCTTACCTCCGACGCCTCGCTTTCGTCGGACGCGTCGCGCACCGTCCACACGCGCTGCAACGAACGGCGCGATGGAATCGGTCCGAGGTGGAGCTACAAGAGAATCTTGTACCACGTGAATCGTCTTCGGCCGCGATGTCCATTCTTATCCACTCTACTGCTCGGGGTTGAAATTAAAACTCGAAACTCACGGGCTAAACGAGTACTCAAAAAACTCAATTTAACTCGGTTCAAAGTCGGTTCTTAACGAGTCGATCTAAGTTAGAGTTTAAACTTGTTAACATAACAAGTTAAACGAGCCGAATTACCAGGCTACTCGAGTAACTCATTATACTTGATATTATCCGGTAGACCGAAGACCCAAATACAAATGACATGCCACAGGGCCATGTACCCAATCTCCTCATTCTTTTTGCCCTAGCCCTAGTCGGACTGCTGCCTCCAAATCCCCCACTCCCCCATCGTGCAGCTGCACCCAGGAAAGGAGGCAGCGGCAAGACTGTTGCACCCATCCGCCATTGCCGCGCCAACGAGGCGGCACCGATCGCCTCCTCCCTATCAAGCTGCCCCTACCATTGCTCTTTCCTTGCCTGCCCGGTTACCACTTCGCCTCTTGGCGGTCCACCCACCGCACCTAGTGGTCTGCCCACCGCTCCACGTCGTCTCCGCCTCTCTAGTCACCGCTACGGGCTGCGGCTCTTCTCCGACCTAACTGATGGAGAAGCAACATAGCTTGGAGTTGTAGAACCAGAGGAAGAGACGTCCTTGAGCCTCTCTGTCCCCTTCGGCAGTGCCGTTGACGTTGGTCTCGGTTCACTGCTCGGTATCGACACCGTCATCGAAGCCCCTACAAACCGGCAGGAACTTGGTGCTGGTGCCGACCCCTTTGCCCTCAGTTGCGTCTGCACCGCCACCAGCATTAGTAAGCATTGCTTGCATCGTCCGTACCTACTAACTTTGAATCATAGGGTTCCTTTAGAACAACTGCAAATATTAAGCAAAAATGTTAAGCAATTAACATGTTCACTTGCCAGCTAGACAATGAGCCACTACTGAAATTGGTAATAATGAAATTTTCATCTTGAACTACGCATTAGAGTGTAGGGGTTAAGCATATATGCCAATGTGTAATTGGTCCTGCTTGTAAATGATTCAAATTTAATTTTAGTTTAGTGTCTGTGTATGAATTTGTCGTCTGAATCCTATTTATCAGGATGTCTAACTGAACCATGTCGACATTTTGATTAGAGTATAATGGCAAATAGCTAATTATTATCATCTTTTAAACTATATGGTTCACTAAGGTAATTAGCAGATTACCTAATTGATTATGTATAGGAAACCTAACAAATGAGCCCCTTCTGCCTGTTTCATTTAAATTGCAAGTGTTCAATCTAAATAGCATGTCATGCTGACTCTATACGTCATGTTCATTAAAATAATAATGTGCCAATATATGCTAATTAGTTGCTAAGTAGATAATCACCAAACTGTTGAGCTCTGCAAGCCATTTCCCGTAAGGCCTTCTGCCCGAAACCAGTTAGGTTATCTACAAGCTCATATGTCACTAATAAATTAGCTACTACTCAAGCCATCCGTTTAATAGTTTGACATAAATCAAGTTATACTGATTCTGTTCTGTAGTATGTTATGATTTTTGGCTAAATAGAAATTAGTACATTTATTTTATAGCTTCTTATTATATTTTGATTCAAGTATATTGACTATTCTATCTCATACTTAAATATAGATGATCTGATGTTAAAAGTCTTAATGAGTTTTTAATAAGCTTAATGAGCAACTCGAGTATTTCATAAGTGACTATTCTACCTCATATTTAAATATAAATGATCTGGTGTTAACAGTATTAATGGGTTTTTAATGAGCTTAACGAGCCAATTCGAGTATTTCATGAGTCTAGTCGAGTTGGAATTTTGCTCGTTGCGTTAACGAGTCGAGTCGAGTTGGCTTGTTAAGTTAACAAGTATTTCTGAGTCGAGTCGAGCTAGCTCAATTCCACCCCTAGCCCTCATCCCTGCTTCCAGTCTTCCACACAACGCGCGCGCTCTCTCTCTCGCTGTTGCTCTCTCTCTCTCTAGCTCTCTCAACTTTGCACACGAGCTGCGAGAGGTTGTTGAATCCTGCTATCGGTGACGCATCTAAGCACGCTGACACAACACGAGTGGTGCCGGAGCTGAGTCGTAATCTCCCGTGTCCTCTACACTACCAATGAGCCCAGCAACCAGGGAGGCGTGCCATTACACGCCCCATTTGCCTTCTTTGGCGAGGCTTCCTAGCGTGGAGGGCGACACATGCAAAGCTTCTTCTCTTCTCCTCTCTCACATTGCCACGCCAACAGCATGCAGGACGGGGTGCCACCCACATTCTGCCTCCTCATCTGATGAGCTCCGGCGTGAAGGAGGTGCTCCGACGAGTTAGCGTCTACAACGAGGCGGCACATGGGTGTGGAGCTCAGAGGAGTTGTTTGAAATTTGCTAGATCTAGAGTTGTCGGGGATATTTTTTTATGATGTTGCACTATGCTGTTTCTTGATGTTGCACTGATGAACTTGGGTATTACAATACATTGATTCTAGATGTTGCACCTATACATTTTATGTACGGAACCATGAAACTTCAATCAAACATTTAAGAAACTTGTTTAAAAGATGTCTAAAATTTATCTCAAACATGTTTGAAGCCCAAGAAAATTTTATTTAAAATCTGAATTTATGTAAAATATGACTTAATTTATCTAAAACATGTATAAAACCCGATAGAACTTCAATCAAAATTTTGTGAAATTTTTACGAAACATGTATGAAGCCCAATAAGAACTTGAATAAAACTTTTGTGATATTTTTCTCTAAAATATAGTTTGAAAACTAACAAAATTTAGGAAACTCTTTGAAACTTTCATATACACATAAGAAACTCCTCATAAATATTTTGCAAAAGTTCCATGAGGCAAAGTCGTTTGGTATATTTGAGTACACTAGTTTCTAGAGAGAGAAAAATACATTGAGGCTTAGGGCAGGCTTGAGGTTGGAATGGTAGGGCCCATTGGAAGAAAAGCCACCTCCTTTGCTTGAAAAGGAAGCACAGATAAGGCAATTTGATGGTGGGACATTTCTATCCAACGGTTGTCTGGACATCTGACCTAGATATTGAATTGAATGTCGGACGTCTAGTTGCTCTTTTGTCTTATTGACGTGTGGGTGTGAGAGCGTGGTGGATCATGCTTGTGGACGTGCAGAGCAGAGAGCTACTGCTGCGGTCAACATATTCAGATTAAGCCCGATGATTTGTTGATTGTTATACAGAACTGTATAGAAAGGAGTTTCAAACTAGGATACATAGCACTAACATCATATCAACCACCAGGATACTACGAGCAGTAATGTTATTCGTACTAAAAAAACTATAAAGACTCTACCATACCATTAGTCGTATGACACGCTCCTTAGAACTATGCCATTTGAATATAGCACGGCAAACGATCAGAAGATCCATATCTTAACGCCGCCTCCCCTGCAAAGAACAGTTGAAATTCGACTCTCCACCTGCTATGATCCTCCGTGTGTCTCCATGATAAAATCAGAAGGGTGGAAATCCAAACCAAATACAAAGCCAACTGCGTTTACACCCTCCAATTTGCACCGAAAATGTTCTGAATCGTAGTTATACTTACCCCAGTCCAACAGCATGTACACCCCCAAATTTCATGGGCACACGGCGGGCGCCGTCTACACTCTCAGCCCGTTTGGATATTGGGATAGGTTGGGTTAGGGATATGAGGAGGGATATGGATATGTGGGTTAGGGATAGGGAAATGAGATTTTGGTCCTTATACCATGTTTGGGTATATTGGGTTTGGGATGGGGATAAAACTTTTGTTGGACAAAAATACCCTTTGCAATCAACGGTTCAAAGAAATGGAGAAAATGCGCATAATTCCCCATGATTTCCGGATCAATTGGCACGAAGAGCAGTGAGGTTTAAACCCACGAACACCAGATTTTAACAAGTAAATGAGACCAGGCAAAGTCCTCTGAATTTCACTGTGACAAACTGCAGGGAATCCTGATCCTGTTTTGCCATGTGGTTAAAAAACTGGCAGCATCGGTATCAGACTACTGGAATACAACAGCTTCCCATCAGACAATCCAGTGCAAGATTGCAAATAGAATGTCATCTATAATGTAGCACTGTACACAAGTTGTAGCTACATCGCGCCTTTTGTTCTTTTCTTCGACAGTATGTCGTATCGGTAGAGTTGAAGGCAAAGCTGCACTACCAGTCACTGCATAACTACTAGGCATATCTAGTTATTAACCAATACAAATGAATCCACCAAGCCAGAAGGACAGCAGAAACATGAGGCCAGGGTTCTCGCTTAAAATCTATATTTCCACGAAGGATGGCCTGTGCCACTCCTTGTTCAGTCTCTGCAATGTAGCCCAGTAAGACCATTTGCACGAGAGGAAAGCAAAAGAATAAAAGGTTCTCATAAATAAAAGGCAAAGTACCAGCCCAAAATGGAGGAACACCACATAACAACATATACAAGATAACACCAGCACTCTATATGTCTATTTCAGGTCCGTAGTTTCTCTTCAACACTTCAGGGGCCATGTAGTAGGGACTTCCCACAATTTCAGAGAACTTCTCACCTAAACAATCACATAGTGCCATCATATTATGCATAATACATAATGTTTAAATATATATTGTACAGACATTTCACAGGGAATAATTAAAGGCGTGTGACAGAAAGCAAAGTAGATCACCAAACCATCCAAATACCAAATGACTCGAATAATGCACTGTACCAAAATAAAAGGTGATGTTTGTAGGCAATCCTGTCATACAGAGGCATTACAAATCCAACAACATCGTATGAAAAAAAGGATGATACATATTTGAGAAATCTTTATCTATTCCATTCTACCTACAAGTACACTGCTGCAAGCCACATCTGATTTCAATCATATAAAGATGTCATCTTGTTTTATACCAAAGGCCAAATCTGGCTATAAAGATGTGTCACTAAAACCATTTGCGATGCCTATAATCATCAGAGAACAAATCAACAAAAATCTGATGATTCATTTTTTTTGTGAAACACGTTAAATGTATCATCCTATGGTAAGATGGTAAGTCCACAATTTTTGATTGTTTGGTTGCTCCACACATACATTAAAATCACTGGGAACCAATTCTTGTGATGAAACGAAACTAACCTACCAACTAAGCAAGATCAGTATGGCAAGGGAAATTAGGTGCCTCTATTGATAGCATGAAAGCCACATGATACAAAAGCAAGGGTCACAATGCCCGGGACTCAATAAGGTTCATGTTTTGATTCAAGTAGTTCAAGATTTATTAAATCCGGACTGAGTAAGGTGCATTCAAGTAAAACATGCCAAATTTCCCATGAAATAGTTAATAAAAAAATCAGATTACAGTGAAGGATATAATATAATTGCAGGCAGTAAAAAGAGAAGGAAGAAGTCAGCCTACCGGTGATGCTTCCTACAAGCCAACCAATAGAGTAGAGCCCTGACTGCCTCATCTAATCTTTTGCACCATCAATCACCTGAGGAACAAACTCTTCTTTTAACTCATCTGGAGTGTCAAAGAAGAGGTTTAGTGTTGACAGATTTTCGCCAATGATACGTGCAGCCTTCACAACCCGTGGTGCAGTAAAACCAGGAAGTGCACTCAAGACACCGAACAATTGAGCCCTCTTGTCATCAATTTCCTTTTGAACCTTCATGTCACGGAGAAGTGCATCCTTTTCAACTTCGACAAGGCTTTGAATTGATTTCGAGACAGCCAGAAAAGATGATTCAACAGGATCATCTTCTGCAAACATCCTTTTACGACCTCCTCCAGATTTAGTTCCAGCTGAAGGGTTGCTGCGATGACATGGTCCTTGAGAATGAGAGTCGTCACTACTATCCTTTGTTGTCTTTCCCGAACTTATGGTGGCTTGTCCTTCATTAATTTCAAGCA
The DNA here is from genome assembly GCA_019208055.1 of Stipa capillata. NCBI lineage: Eukaryota > Viridiplantae > Streptophyta > Magnoliopsida > Poales > Poaceae > Stipa > Stipa capillata. The sequence continues at coordinate 8,837 of JAGXJF010000891.1, forward strand.
GGCCTCCAGGGCCTTTAGCACTCCCTCCTTTAGCTAAATCACTAGCATAAATTTCATAAAGTTTTTCATAATTCACAAAAGGCTTCCCATAGAGGGCTGCTGCACCTGCACGACTCTTTAGCAATGGTAGAAAGTGTGAACGGCCAAGAAAAGGACAACACAACTTCTACTCTAACAACTACGTGTAAGTACTAACAAAGGAATGCTTGCAACATATATATTTGGAGAGCTACATGCACAAAACATATATGTATAAGTTGCTAACCTTTGCCCAGCCCATGAATTGCTCTCTGTCTCCAACAACCATTTTCTTCTCTTCGTCCCAGCCAAATCCGCTACCATATTGTTGAATATCCAAAATATATGAAAGCATCTTCTTCATTGTCTTCACCTTAGACTGGATATGAGGGTCAGACTTTGATCTGAGCATGAGGTAACCTTTTGTATAGCTCCTTCTCAATGTGCAGGAGGTACCCAGACTTGTGACCAGTATCTACCTTCCAACCCGAATCATTCATTTCAAGGAGAATATCAATTAGTTCCTTCTCCTCTTGAGCAGTCTAGACCCTCTTGTCTCTCCTCTTGTTTATTCTTTTTCGCTCTACAGCCTTGTTAACCTGTGGCAACGAGGATTCACAACAAATGAAAAAATGGGCAACCAAAAGTAGGAACAAAAACAGAACTATGTATCATAAAAAGTACCAGAGGAATGTTGGCATGGGAGATGGTTGTACCAACAGTTCGATTGGCACTAACATCGTGCTCGATATGTTGAATGTAGACTTCAAGGAAGTTAGTCTGATCTGCATATTTCATCATTGTGGATACCGATGCATCATCTATGATGTGGTCTATTCCAACATCAAGGCTACAACCAGGAATGGAGTAATACAATATGTCACCATCCTTTAATCCAACTTTCTTGGCAAGCTCCACTAAACAAAAGTAGCCCATTTCATCTTTGTCGATATCTCTGAAAAGTTCAACTTTGCCTCCATCATAAGTTAGAGGACCTTCTTTAGAAAAAAACACCACTGTGGTGCATCAAGATATTGACATGTCGTCAATCCATTTACTATATATTAGATGAGCCAAATGTTAGTAATATATAGTGCATATTGAATATTCACAACAAAATATGAGTTCACACACAAACCACTCAATCTGCTACTTCACATGACATGATATTTTACATGATCATGACTACACAGCATGAGTGCATTACATCCACATTAGCTACTAGTGACAATTCAAAATATGAGTTCACACATAAACCATAGCATTACGAAACCACCCCCATGTGTGTGTTTCTTTTTGCATTCTGAATATTCCACATCTTAGATGCCAGATCATCTCTAAATTGAGACCACTCAGATGATGATTCAGTGCGATCAATTACATCCAGGTCGCTTCCTCCGCATCCCAAAAAAGACTCCAATTGTGGCTCTAGTGGATCTGAACTCATCTCTCGTCTGATAAGATTGTGGAGATAGCAGCATGCAAGGATAATACCGATCTGAGTATCTATAGGATAGTAAGATCCATTCCTAATTATTCCCCAGCGTAGCTTCAAATATCCGAAGGCCCTTTCGATGACATTCCTAGCTGATGAATGCTTCATGTTGAACATTTCCTCCTTTCTTACTGGTGGATTACTCCATTCTTTTAGGTGGTATCGTTGTCCTCTATATGGAGTAAGGAACCCCTCGCAGTTCTTGTAACCCGCATCCACAAGGTAATAAGAACCTAACGTTCAGAAAAATAAGTTTCTTAGTTAGACTTACCCTATGCGACCAAAACTTAGTGAAATTCCTTACCACGAGGAACCTTGAGGCCATTACTTCTCGACAGGGCATCTCGGAGTACCCTTCCATCAGCAGCAGATCCCTCCCATCCAGCTAGGACATAGATAAATTGTGTGTCTGGTGCACAAACACCAAGAACATTTGTGGCAATATCGTTCTTTCTTGAACGGTATCGTGCTTTATCAATTGCTGGCACTCTGACCTTTATATAAGTACCATCTAGAGCACCTAAACAGTTCTATATAACATAAATATGTTAATTAGGTATTACACAAACATAAGTGGAGTATATAACTACACATTTTTTTGTTATTTTACCGTAAACCACTTCCACCTTTCGTCTGCACAATTCTCCGGGATTGGCTCAGGACTCTTAAGCAGTACTCTCCAGAGCTTTAGAACTGAAACTAACACTTTATTAAAATGTCGACTAATAGTCTCCAGAGACCGCTGATAATCTGTCCTCATTGAACGACTTTTCTCATCGTACGCGAGTATGTGTAGAAACATAGCAACCATTTCCTCCACAGTTACATTCCTGGTATCCCGTAGCCCTCCAATTTCTTTGACCAAAGAACATAGAACCCAGAAACAACGTCGATCCATTCGAAGTTGCTCGACGCAAAGGATGTCACTTTCGTAAATCATGTTATTTAAGCTCCTTGTTCAACTAGCCGGATCGTACCTACAAGGCTCTCTAAAATGCCTACTCCGAGACTTCCTTATAAGTACCATGCAGTAAAGCAAGAGAATATGTACTGCCATAAGAAATTTTATCCTACAACGTCTCTTTTCATGGCACATGACTAGGCTCTGTCTATTGGGTGACGGACGAGCCATTTCTGTGAAATAAAGAACAACGTTTCATGTAAGCCAGCTTGGTTGGGGACAAGACATAACCAGCCAAGAATCACAAGAACTCCATTAGTTCGGTGCAACTGATCTTAAGGACCAGTGGGGTTCTAGCTGTAGCAACACCAACCAAACAATGAATTGAGCAATTTCAGTAATTCTGAAATAGTATAAACAATGTTCTCACTCAGGTGATAGGCAAAACAAAAGAGAAGCACGCTTTAAACTTTTGTTATAATAAAATGTGCTTCTATATCGCATATTTTAAAAGACAGACTCGAGATTTAGTGAAAGGAAAAATGAGAAAGAAGAAAAAGGTTGAAAAGCTAGGCCTGCACTAGCAATAGCAAGAGCAAAAGACAAAACTAAAGCTTTCTTAATCCTTTAATGCATAAAACGTAGTTGTGTAGCCCAACGGTATGACGATTCCTTGCTGTCGAGATAATCATGTGATGACAGATATTGATCCAAAATATACTAGGCTAACAGGTAACACCTCCCATATTGATCCAAAATCTACTAATCTACCAGCTAGTAAGTACCTTCAGTACATTACAGATATTACTTATTATTCACATGTAGAGAAGGCTGAGAGACACGGGTTCAGAACAGGTTAGTGGCATTGAAACAGAAGGGTGCATTGCTATATATGCTAGAGAATTGGATTGCTAATTTGGTTATTCTGAAATTATTCTTACGAGTAGGTTGCATATATGCTAGAGAATTGGATAATACGTCTATTGCTCGAAAGTCTAATGGACTGGCATGTCGATCAAATCTTTATCATTTCCACAACAAAGTGTAGACAATCCTTGCTCAGATACAAACAAGAAGCAAACGCAGGACAAAAATTTCTTAAAGCGAACCAGTAGCTACTCAAGAACAACAGAGCATTAGTGAGAGCAACAATTACTACGCAGAGTTGGACGAGTACGGCGAGCAGCGGCGCGATGTCGGGGATGGCGAGCTCAGGTGAGGCGCCGCACACGGACGGACGGCGCGGGCTCCCCTGCAGGACGGTCGCGGCGGTGGGGACCTGGAGGTGAGCTCCAGTGAAGGGCGAGAGGAAGGGGCGGCGGAAGGAGGGGCGGTGGAAAGAGGACGCGGCGGGAGGCACGGAGGAGGGGGCGGCAGATGGAGGGGGCGGCGGATGGAGAGGCAGCGGATGGAGGGGGCGGCGAGAGGGGGCGGCGGAAGGGGGTGGCGGATGGAGGGTAGCGGCGGAAGGGGGCGGCGGGAGGGGGGCGGCGGCGGAAGGGGTCAGCGGAAGGGGGCGGCGGATGGAGGGGGCAGCAGCGGGAGGGGGCGGCGGAAGGAGGGGCGGCGGGGAAGGGGCGGATAGGGAGGACGCGGGTCGGTGGAAGCAAGGCAAACAACAAACATACACAAGGGTAATTTTATAAATTCATCGATTTCAGAGTACTTTCCCCCCATATCCCAGGCCCTCCACCGGGTTTCAAATACCGGGAAATGCAGGCCTCAATCCCAATCCCTAACCTCCCTATTTTCCCAATCCTATAACATCCAAACAGAGCAATGGGCACATCTCTCTTCACCTTTCCCTATCACCCCTCCCCCCCCTCCCCCCAATATCCCAATATCCAAACGGGCTGTCTGGAGTTAGCTGCAAGGCTCGCGCACGGCAGACCGCCCCAACCTCCCCCCGTCTCCGTCCAGCCGCACGTCACCGCCCTCCTGGCTAAGACATCGTGCCGCGGCATTTCTTTCCTCTCCTCCAAGGCACCAGCCACCGCCCTCCATTTATACCTCCGGTCACACACGCATCACCCCGCAGAACACACGACCAGATCATCGAGCGCCCGATCCCAAATCAGGAGGTGAACCTCAGAGCCCCCAGGAGAGGAGGAACCGGAGCCGTAGCACCATCCACCATGTCTGCCACGGCGGCGGATGAGGCGGCGGTGGAGGAGCGCCTGGAGGCGCTGCGGAAGAAGCTGGGGAGGAAGCAGTACTTCGAGGAGGCCGTCGCGGATCTCGCCGCCACGCTCCGCGACCGCTACGCTGGCGCCTCCCCGGCCCTACGTGAATCGGTAACGGCCACCTCACCTCGCCCGACCTGGCCTTCTTCCCCTTACGAGCAGTATTCACGTGCCTAACCTGCCATGGAGCAGGGAGATATATGCGAGGGCTTAGATTTGGTCGTAGAAGGGAGAGGTTGTTGCTTGGTATGGGATCTAGGAGGGAGGGTTGGAGATCGAAAATTCGAGTGGTGAGGAACGGGATCGTAGTAGTATTGGGTTTCGATTGTTTCGATTTCAACTGCTAAAATTCAGCCATAAGATTTGCTTGAATCAATGAGCAATGAACGTTCTGCTTGCAGTATTCTGCTATATATATGATGAATGTTCTAACCTCTCGAGGATTCCCATTACCCAAGCAGCAAAAAGAAAACTAGAAAAGTAGCATCCCCTCTAGCAGCTTGCGTTAACTAGGTAAAAGTAGAATTCTTAACCTTATTATTCTGCTGCAGCTAAGCTCAGCAGCAATCCTTGTCTCGCACCCAAGGTGAACTCCCCCTGGTCCTCCTGAGTGTTGGCAAGAATCCATTCTCAGGAATAACTCATCTTGTAACTTTCCCCAAGAACTGACATTTTTTTTAAAAGGTTACATATAAAGATAATATGTCTAGCTAAGGTCCCAAGCCTAAATCATGTTACCTAGTGTTTTGATTTAATCATTGTTTAACTATGGTTCGCTCAAAATGAAGGAAATAAAAAGCAACAAATATATCTTAACTGTTGAAAAAATAGTGTGATTTTCCTTTTATTCCTGCTGTATGACTTAGAAATGATTTTGGTAAGATGGGGTCATCATATTGAGGTGATAAGTCACAGGGGCAAACTATTTAAATGAAGTGTTTTCCACAGTCGATGCACTTATATCAAACACATGAAAAAAATAATATAATCATGCACAATCCTCAGTGTGCGCTCCACATGTCACAAAGCCACTGGACTGGAACACATTATGGCAGGACAGGAGTTCAAAACATATGTTAGCGGAGATATTTTTGATGGAGCGCATTATCTCCTGAACTTATCTTGTTAGTACAAATGGACCTAGCACTTCTTTAGTTGGAATGGTTCTCATGGATCATTTTTGTCTACTATAAAGCCACAAGCCACGTGGTTATTATTTTACTTAATCAATTGTTTGGATTGCTACAACATAGAATACCATTTTTTTCATGCTACACTTTTGTAAGTGTCATCTATTTTTTTCATTGATTTTGTTCATTTAGATCTGTGAATTACCTTTTGGCAGATGTATTCTGCGGTTTGCCGTGTTGCAACAGTCCTTCAGACTAGATATACAGCACCTGGATTCTGGCGTGCTGGTCTGAACCTCTTCATAGGAACAGAGAAGCTGGTAACTAATCCTTCTGAAAAGGAGCGCCTGAAGTCATGTATTTCTAGGGCCCGGGGCCATCTTGATGAAAAAGAAAATGAGGAGTCCATGCCAAGCAACAGAGAACCAGGTATATCATTAAGATTTAAAGTCATTGTGAAGTTTAATAAACACACCAATACTTAGCATGCATGTATTTAATGAATTTTTGGAATGCAACATTCTTTGCAGCACATTTTGTGCTGGGAATTCCTGTATTGATTGATCTGGTGGTAATGTCAATAAGAACTTCGGCTTGTAATCTCCAGAGTTTAGTAGATAGGAGTAGTAGTTATTGGGTGTATCACGGCAACTATTTATAAACATAAGACAGTTTTGGCTATATCAGTCTTTTTATGACCATAGTTTGGTTACATGAATTTTAAGTCTTTACCCTTCTAAATATTTATTAGCTAATAAGATGTTGCCTTCCGCAGATACTAGATTTCTTTTCGAAGGCCACCTTACTGTGGGACAAGAACCTCCTCCTCCAGCATGGCTTGTTGCCCAGAATTTAGCACGAGAATTGAGCATTTTAGAGGAACCTTCTGGAGATCAAGACGGGAACAACAGAACAGAGTTAAGAGCTGAGGGGATGACACCTGCTATAATGAACTTCTTAGACACCATATCAGGGGACAGGGATCTAGAAACTGCCTTGGAAGAATCACTGCAGGTAGGCATAAATTCTTCATGAGGATCCAAATACTTTGGTGCCTATTTTCCCATCCTGACCTTTCTATGTTTAGTTTGTCGATGCACATGTCTTTGACTAACCAGAGAAAGTATATAAGATTTTGGCCTTCTTGGCACTACAGAGAGAACAAAATTGGTCAATTTGTTGCATATCTTGCCCAATGGTTATTTCAGATTAGTTTGTGAGTTATCTTTGAGCTTAGCCTGCACTACATTCAAGTGGCGCTGATGCATTTAGAATTTTACTGTCTTCAGGTTACCCACATTCTCAAATTTACTGACCCTTGTTGTTTTCTATAATTGGAACGATCTACTTGTACAATTTATAATTTACCACCTAATTTATAATTTACTACTTTCTAGTGCTCTCTCAAGATTGAGAGTCTGTTTTGTGATTTCTTTTCAATTAGTTAACTATATTTGATATTGTTATGGATCCTGAGTGTCGATTTACTACTGTCAGGGTATTACGGCGCAACCCAGGGTACCCCCAGCTGCGAAGGAAGTTGTTGCAAATCTTCCTGTTGTAACTGTTACTGAAGAAGTCATTGCTAGACTGGGTAGCGAGACTCAATGTGCTGTTTGCCGGGAGAACTTGGTTGTGGATGACAAGATGCAGGAGCTGCCCTGCAAGCACCTTTTCCATCCTCCATGCCTCAAGCCATGGCTGGTAATCTCCATCGTACACCCTCATAAGTCATAACCATTACACTTGAAGCAGCATTGATCGCTCAGTATAGCTAATCCTGTAATCCCATAGGACGAGAACAACTCCTGCCCAATTTGCCGGCACGAGCTGAGGACGGATGACCATGCGTACGAAGCCGGAAAGAGCGCGAGCGAGAGGAGGAGGAAGACAGGAAGGGAGCAGCCAATGCTGTCAGGGGTGGGGAATTCATGTACATCTGATATCTGAAGGGCAATGGCTATTCCTGCTCGAGTGTAATGTAATCAATCTTTCGTGAGCCTGTGTGATCTGCTCATATCTTACGGTCGTGATACCTGAAATTAAGCATGCCTTCTGTTGCTCCGGACTTAATCACGTCGTCAGCTTGTCATGCACAATAGAAACCTTAGCACGGTTCATATATGAAATGAATGGACGCGGTCTCCTGAATCCTGAGAACTTAAGTGACGATGTGTTATCGATAGATGGGACGCAGTGCTCCTGTTCTCCTGCCGCCCGCCATCGTATCTTTCTCGGCGAGCGACAATGCATAACTGTGGTAAGTTAGTTATGTGATTCACTTGCTTTTTGCTATGAAGCTTGTTCGGGTACTAGTTTTTTTTTGCGAAAATTGTTCGGGTACTAGTTGGAAGAGGAGTCTTGAGTATTACAGGGATAGACTCGTCGTGCTGGATTGGTGTTTTTGACGGCTGACGGATCATACCTGAAAAAATCATCAGCTATGCCACAATGAGTAGAATTCGTGCGTCTTCATTGTGCGAAAAAAAGTGTACTAACAATTTGTGCCAAAATGATGTTAAAAAAAAGATAAGATGAATGGCTAATGTAGCAACTCTGTGTGTACGAATTTGTTTTATATATAGTTCACAAAGGAACATATTTTGCCACATTTCCTTTGGGGTACATTTTTCCATCATGTATATGCATGATTATTTTAATAATTTTACGCAAGTGTCTTTTCTCACACGAGGGCTCGCGAATATCCACCGTAGACCTAACTCTCAAATATAGTCCTGTATGAAAGTAAGGAATAATGTTGCAAGAACAGGATAATCTCGAGGGTACGTAATATTGTTTAGTATCAACGCGAAGATCGTTAAGTTGTAAAATAGTAACACCTGTACCACTGCGCCCTACATATCATCTCATAGTGTATGTTATGATTTTACACCTCTTTACGATGGTAATGGGCTAATTTTTCTTATGTTTTGGCGGATCCGTAAATGCAGATTTGTACACCCAGGTGCATATGCGCATAATTCGAAATGCACAAGTGCAATTTTCAGAACGGAGGCATAAGCACCTCAGAGCACCATGGTATGTATCTCTCCTACTATCTTATCTTCATTTGTTGAAATAGTGCTCGTCCATTTATGACTTGTTCGGACGTGTGTTAAGAGTACCGAAAGAGTAATACCCGCTCCTCCCTACATATCCGATAAATTGGTAAAACAGATATTCGATAAAACATGATAATAAATACGAAAACATAAGTAACATTTATTACTCTTTCATTCTATTTATAACGTGAATTTATAAGTGTGATACATGCATCAGAGTTAAGTATGATAATGATCATCTAGCTCATTACTCTGATAATTATAACGTGAATTTATAAGTGTGGTACATGAATCAGAGTTAAGTATGATAATGATCATCAGAGTATATAGTAACAATTTCATTAGTGAAGTTACACGGCCTGTCCCCCCTGTATCCGCTGCTTAATCCGAGAAAAATATGGGTTAGCATACGAGAATATAATCAACGTTTTCAACCCTAACGATTCTTTTTGAATCTCCACGGAAATTAAATTGTTTCACGCGAAATTCACGGAAATCCTTGCGTCCCAACCTAATTTTTCCATAATTGGCTGGAACAGACAATATAGCCAAGATCAATGCACATGGGCCGATGGGCCCACCTCAGGTCTCCTTAGGTGGGATCCACCACCCAGAGAAAGCAGCACCCCGCTCTGATGGCACGCCACGTCCGCACATGAGCCCTCCCGCTCGCTCCATCGTCAGGGACATGCCGAAACGGATCAAACGGGTCTTCCGCCCCCACGAACTTACGCAAACACCAAGCACAAGCCCGAAAACTCTAGGAAAATACCACCCTCACGCCTCCGATCCGATGCAACCAACCGAGTCCAATTCCCAAATCGCCACATCATACGCTGCACCACACCACCGCAGATTATTCCATCGGGCAAAAAGCAAACGACGCCAACAAAATACGTACGACTCCAAAAGCAGCATCCATCCGATCGGGCAAGCAAAACCCAAAAACAAAAGAAATTCCCCAATCCCATTCCCAAAATCTTAATCTTTTAATTCTGCCGCGCCCCTAATTCGGGTTTTTTTCTCCCTTTCTTCCGTCCGAGCAGTAATGAGGAGGCAAAGAAAACGAAAAGCGCCAAGGGAACAACGCACCAGCGCATCACAGCAGCAGGAGCATCATCGAGGGAGGAAGCGCAGGGGCGCGGATGTGTGCTCGCCCGCGAGGAAGCGAAAAAAATCCGAGCGGGGAAAGAAAAGTCCCGAGCCCCACTGCTCCCAAGAAAATCCCCAAGCCGTCAAAATCCAATCTTGACGCCTCCCGCGGTCGCCTACTGTTCTGTCAGAGTATGTTTGCGGCTCCGCGATAATTATTGGCGTATTGGGTTGGTGGTTGCTGCTGCTGCTGCTGCTAATTGCTGATGACCCTGCCTAATCCGCCGAATCTTCACGGTGTCCGTCTGATTCTGATCTAGTTCTATTTTGGTCCCGATTCTTGGAGGTTTTCTTGGATTTTCGTTCGCGACGCGGCTCGATCGGGATGGATGTGCGGTGGGTTGGGCTTGCGTCCAATTCGCCACCACCACCACAAGTACGCTTCTTTTTTATTGTTTCCGGAGTGGGATTTGCCTTTGCTTTGTGATAGCTATTTCGGCAATTGTTAGGGCTCCGCCGCGTTCTCGCCCCACTTTACTCTTTCTCCTTTGCCCCCCAAATCGAATCCCCCTCTTCCCCATCCGCGTCCGGCGCCGTACGGCAGATCCGAGGTCGTCGATTTGGGCCGCGCCGCCCCCGACCTCGACCTCAAAATCTGCGTCTTGGTATGTTTGCTGCGTCGATTTGTGGGTTCTTGCTTCGGATTTGGTTGGATTTTGGGGGGATTCTTCTTGGTTGATGTGTTGTTGCTGTTGCAGGGTTTCATGAAGGCGTGAGGTGAATTTGCAGGGCCTGCTTTGCTCCGGCCATGTCGCAAATCCAGAGCTTATCGCGGCAGAGCTGCGTGCTCCTCGCGGTGCTCTGCGGGAAGCACGCCGATAAGCGTACGCCGCCGGGGAGGTCGGGACCAGAGGCGAAGCGGCTACGGCCGTCGTATCCGTTTCCTGAGCTCAGCTCATCGGGGAGATTGGAGGTCAGTTACTGTTCTCATTTGGTGCTAGGGGATGGATTTGCTTTTGAGCTGAAGGAGGGGGGTCTTGGATGCAGGTGCACACGTTGTTCAACCCAACACCGGAACAGTTCCTCGAGGCACAGCGGGTGGTGCAGCCCAACTTCTTGTACATACAAGGGCAGCAGCTGGAAGATGAGAAGGAGATTGGTTCACTAGTCTGGGGGGATGCTGACATGTCTGACCCACAGGCGTTTATCTGTCTCATCAGCCCGCCATTCCCCACGATAGTAAGCACCGAGCTTTTATCAAGTGTTTGCAATGTTATTACTTAGTTGAATGGTGATGACAACTTGTAGTGCTATTAGCTGTTAATGGAATGGCAAAACTGGACCTGAGATGTTTTTTGAGTTAACATTCGAGTGCCCTACTGCAATCCTGATGTTTGACTGCAGCTGCTGTATGAATCTGAAGTAATTGGTCCAAGCTTGCTTGTCGATTGTTTGCAATGAGACAGTTTGTCTTAGACTGCTCATGCCACTAAAGTAGTTTCAGTGTTTTGGTGTCAAGTCATGTTCTGAATATTGCAATATGAGCATTTGCATCCACTTCTGCAATGTATATTACATGTATTAGATGCTTATGCAACAATTTTATCGTGTATTCCTTTTATTGTCCTAATGTCTTCTCCATCTCGCTGCATGGCATGCCGTACAACTTGGCCAATTTGTTTCCATAGACAGAGTTTCTACATTGGACTTTGTTTGTCCTAGTGCCACTGTAGTTCCTATCAGATTCTATTGAATTTTATTAGGATTTTTTGTGTGGCTGATGCTAACACTACTGTCTGGTTTTTAACACAGGTTTATCTGGAAGTTCCTATTGGTGAAAAACTTGCCCAAGCAGTCCATTCAAAGGTAGTCACATTACATTAGACAGTTTTTCTGTGCAAATTTTGCAATGGTTTAAGCAACTAGAGTCTTACTGTCCATTTCTCGAAGTGTAGTTCAAGGAGTTGGCTGCATACAAAAGTATCTAGTAAAATGTCCGAATTTCACCAATATTTTTCACTATTTTTGTTATACAATGATGTAAGTTCCTGGTAGCTTATTTTTACAAACATCAATTTCTAGATCCTTCTAGTATCTAAACAAGTACCATGCTGATTTACATCTATCACTTGAATGTTGAACAACCAATTATATTATTGTTTTTCACCTTGACACTTTGCTTCTCTTTGGAATTCAGTAGTTCTGATTGTTTCATTTCAGGGTATTCCGTACGTAATATACTGGAGAAATTCATTTTCATCTTATGCAGCATCCCATTTTCGCAATGCGTTGTTGTCGGTTGTCCAAAGGTACTGGCATCGCTTTTTCACCTTCCATTGTCATATGGTAATAATGACATGTAATAATTTGATTATGCTTGGATGTAGCTCGGTGAGCCATACATGGGATTCCTTTCAGCTTGCTCATGCATCCTTTCGACTATACTGCGTAAGAAACAATCATGTGCAAAGTGTTAAGCTCGGGCCTCGTCTACTCGGGGATGCTCCAAAGATAAATATAATCCCTCCTGCGAATGAAATGGCTGATGAAGAAGGTTCTTCTGAAGTGTCCCCAGCTATAAAAATATATGATGATGACATCAACATGAAATTTCTTCTCTGTGGTGTGCCAAGCACCCTGGTAAGCTTTGATATATTATATATTATATCCATATTTTCTTCCATGTTATGTTGTTCCTTCCTTGATACAACTATTTCTTAATGTATTCTCATTTCTTCTGCAGGATCCTTGTTTGTTGGGCTCATTAGAAGATGGTCTGAATGCACTTCTGAACATTGAAGTATGGACTAAAGCATTGCAGTTCTACAGTACCTTTTTTTGCTCCACTTCCTTTTATGTCTGGAATAAACATGGTTTCTCAGTCATGGAACAAACGATCAACCATTTGCTGAAGGAAAAAAATGTGTATAATGACTAGTAATTTGATGGGTTCTTTGATTTTTCATGTGAGCTGCCAATATCAGACTACCTTTAGATATTATGATCCATGCGAATCCAAAAAATATGGAAGTTAGGACCCATATATTTCTTTTATTATTTCTTGGTAATGCATGCAGGCTTATAAATAAAATATATATGCCAATCTTAGATGCTTCAGGATTTGTTTAGCTAATTCTTACCTATCAATTGTTATACCACTTCTGTTTGTTCCATTCTTCATTTTATTGTTAACATACCTCTGTGTAATGGTTGATTTTGTTTTGGGCAGATTCGTGGAAGTAAACTTCAGAATCGAATCAGGTATGTTGAATTCCTGCCCGTTGTGGTTGAGGTTACTTACCTAATACCCTTCCCATAGCATGTCCATGACTAGTTATGTGTCAAGTTTGACTGTCTCATACATAATTTATCCTCAGTTAACAGTTTAGTGTTACTTATTAGTCTTCTTGGTTTATGAAAGGAGAGTGAGAGAGAGAATAATGATACTTTTAGAATTAGATTATTGTTTCATCATATAATGAACCAGCGACTCTTTATTGGTAGAGTTACCAACTAGAAGTAGCATGGATACTATTTGCCTTGTACATGTCGGAGGTGCCCTTCATCATAATTGAGAAGCATTTTCATCTACTGTTTTCTTTTCTGCTGCCAACTTTATCTCTGTCAAAGGTCTTTTTGGGTAGAGCGGAAACTGATTGGATGTTTTTTCTTTGTGGCAGTGCTTCTCCGCCACCTCTTGAAGCAGCGTCTTTACCACGTGGAATGGTTACCATGCGCTGCGATATCACTACTTGCAGTTCTTCTCATGTGTCACTTCTCGTTTCTGGTAGTGCACAAACTTGTTTCGATGACCAGGTACAGATTTGCTCAAGCTTGGAAAAATTTCTTATTTTAAGCACTCAAAGTCATATGGTTCTTACCTATCTGTGCAGCTTCTAGAAAGTCACATCAAGAATGAACTCATTGAGAAGAGCCAGCTAGTCCGTGCTCTACCAAATAGTGAGGACAAGTTATCAACGACTGTGCCTTTCACTTCCATGTCCACAGCTTGTGGGGCTTCTACTTTTGAAGTCTGGATGACCCTTCCTAAGTGGGCAGCACAGGTTGGTTTACTACATTGAACGCAATGCGCTGATTAGAATTCCAGGGTGTACTGATGTGCCTATTCTTCTGATTTTATCATCATTTGGTTACTTTTGGTCTTATTGTCTATGCATGCGATTGAATTTTTCTACTTCTAGTGTGTAATCCTATTATGACGACTCATTATCACCTTTTTCTAGGCCTCAAGCTCAAGTTTTCACATATGAATCAATATTTGTTCATGCCTGACTGAACATTATTTTCTGAATATGTAGGTTTTGAAGCATCTAGCACCAGAAATCTCATACAGGAGCTTAGTTGCACTTGGAGTTGGTTGTATAAATTCTACTCCTGTTGCTTCATTTGATAGGCAAGATGCAGATCGCCTTCTTTTCTTTTGCACTAGTCAACGAAAAGATTTAGTCACCGAAAATGGGCCGTACTTTCATCTGCCAAGATGGTCAGCCTCCCTTACCAAGGACAGAGCAAAGGTGGGTTCAGAATCAAAACCAAATTTGTTTGGTGTGAATGGAACTTTAGAGGACAAGAAACCTCCCATTGAAGGGCCTTCCTCGCTCACGTCCTTCAAGGCAAAATTGAAGCCTGCAACCATGAGGCCCATTCCTCACTCTCGACAGCAGCAAATGCATCCTTTTATGGGTTTCCCTGAAACTACCGTTCATGAAGCCAGTCAGGTCAAGCCAAACTTGCCAGTTGCACCATCTGTGAAGCATAATTCAGTACCTGCTTCTACAGCAGCACACAGAAAATCAACATCAGGGTCATCTCATACTCAATCAATCATTCAGCTGAATCCTCTGCCAATGAAGAAACATGGATGTGATCGGTTGCCTATCCAAATGTGCTCTGAAGTATGTTCTTGGACCTTCATGTGCTTCTACACAACTACACCAAGTTAGAATAACGAATCTGTTCTTTGACCTTTTGTAGGAGGACTTCTTGAAGGATGTAATGCAGTTCTTAATTCAGAGGGGCCACAATCGACTCGTACCTCATGGAGGACTAGCTGAATTTCCTGATGCAATCCTTAATGCAAAACGCCTTGATCTGTATAACTTGTACAAAGAGGTAATTCTGCATTTTTGCGAGTTTACGCAAAGTAAGGAGGTCTAAATCAACGTGCATCTTGTTGGTTCATTGTCGCTGACAATGGTTTAACTTTTGTCAGGTAGTGTCCAGGGGTGGCTTCTATGTGGGCAATGGTATAAACTGGAAGGGTCAAGTCTTTTCAAAGATGCGTAACCATACTGTAACAATAGAATGACTGTATGTATCTGCTATTCACTTCTCTGAAGTTTATTTTATTGTTATATTATTTAGCTGTCATGCTGAAGGAGAAGGGGACAACCTGGGCCTTCATGTAGCATAGTGATGCTGTTGAGTATTTATTTTCATTCTAAGTTAGAACATGTGCTAGTTTAGTTTTGATCTGGGCTTCATGATAACAATTGACTACCCCCTCTGTTTGTTGGATTTTTTTATTATTTATTTCCATTAGCTCCATTTCTACAAAGTTAACGCTGTTGTGGCTGGTTTGAGTGAAATGTTGAATGTGTTCTAACTGTACACACTTGCCCATATATATATTAGGGTGTTGGGAACACGCTGAAAAGGCATTATGAGACGTACTTGTTGGAATATGAGCTAGCACATGATGATGTGGATGGGGAGTGCTGTTTGCTTTGTCACAGGTTTGATCCTTTCTTTTATTACATTTGCTTTGGATCTCAAATTTATTACAGAGGTAACACCATTTTTATGTAATTACAGTAGCGCACCTGGAGATTGGGTGAATTGTGGTTTATGTGGTGAATGGGCTCACTTCGGTTGCGACAGACGACAAGGGCTGGGCACTTTCAAGGTAAAAGCTTATCTTTGATTTCCCCCCATTTAGTCATAACTCATCTCATGAGCGGCCTTCTTTGCAGGATTATGCAAAGACAGATGGATTGGAATACATCTGCCCCCACTGTAGTCTAGCAAACTATAAGAAGAAGCCGCCCCAGAAAGTAGCTAATGGCTTTGCGAATATGGTGACTGTATCACGAAATGTTTAATTATCTTCTTTCTTTTTGCCTTTTGCCCCAAGTTTTGGGGAGTGAGCCAGTAGAGTATAGGCTGATAAGAGGGGGAGGTTTGTAGTGTTGATCTGTATGATTATCCGATTAATTTGGTTCAGTGTAGGAGCTTAAGTTTTATATAGCATGTAACAACTGACAACACAGAGAAGCTACTACAGTAGTTGGTCAGGTTCGGTGTAAGTGCCTTTTGATATAAATTTAGAGCTGTATCTCCGCTTCCATTGCTTGGATGTTTCCATCTGAGCCATGTTCACTCGTCTCTGGGGTATGTTTTTTGCTGAATTGGCTGACAAGAAACGGGTTTCTCTGTGAACATTTTATGCAACAGCGCTTAGTGGTAGAGGTTGCAGGCAAAATGGAATGCACAGCTCCTCTTGTTGCAGATTTGAGCCGTCAGTTTTGTTGCAGAAAGAGTCATGGTTACAAATATAAAACCGATGGTCCATCCCAATGGAGCATGATCAGACACATGAATTCCGTTTGGAAGAAGGCTGAGCAAGCCTAAGTCCCTCTGGGCAACTCTGTCAACTGGTTTTCACTTCTCTAATGTCTATGACGGGCACTCATAACAGATCATCAGAAGAGCAAAATATAAGCGTGGGATACCACAAAACATATACCAGTATGCATAGCTGATATGTAGGAGAGCGTTACGACAACACTAGGAGGTCCATGGACCATGAGCAAACAAGCTTAGAGGGTGTTTAATTGCGCTATGAATTGTCTGCTGTGAGAAAACTGCTGTGAACTATCCTGCTGCAGGAAAGTTGGAGTGCTGTTTAACAAATTGGCTATCAGAACTGTGGCTGTGAGCGATGATGTCTGAAATGCTCCTAGCATACCGAGAGCTTATCTATATACTGATTTAACATTAATTACCTATTTTTATGATGATTTACCAATATATAAGTCATATATCGTACAAATCGTGACACATTTTACGAGTCATATATTGTTGTAAATCACCGGTTTAGGAGCTGAAGTGGAATATATTAGTCATTTAGAGGTAGAATTAAGGCGTATCAACTGGAAAATACACTACTAAACAACCAACAAAATTCTACTAGTACCAATTTCTCACACCATGACTCAATGACACGGATGTCGCATGGATTCAGCAATGGCATATACACAAATAAAGGGCAGCAGCTATTCATCCATTTACATCAAAATAACTCCCATCACCAATATGGGTAAGAAAACATACTGATTTGGCATTTTTTTAATAGGCAAAAGGCCTAATATTCATTAAGCATCTGATTGTACTGATTTGCGGGCTCTGAAGCAAAATTCAGACCATACAGTACACTTGATCATTACATGAATTTTGCATCGAGCAATCATATTTATAGTTAATATAGAATTGAACATTCACTGGATCTTGAACTACATTGAACAATCACTATTGTTAGTTTTCTTCAAGGTCTTCACATGAATCTGAGCCAGAATCATCAAGGGCAACCTTGCTAGCGGTCAGGGTGGGAGGGCATCAAGAGGAGGGAGGTAGCCGGGGAGGAGGAGGTGCTCGGGGAGCCGGCGGGGACGAGCCGGGGCGATGTAGCTCGGGGAGGAGGAGGTCCCCGGCGAGGAGTAGCTCAGGAGGAGGTGCTTGCGGGATGGCCGGCGCTCGGGAAGATGTGGTTAGGGAGGCGCTTGTGGGGTGGCCGGTGCTCGGGCCCAGCAGATCCAAGAGGAAGTCGTCGGGGCGGACCTCGGGCGGGGAGGAGCTCCGGTGGGATGAGGTTGTCGGAAAGGAGCTCGTACAGGTGGGGAGGAGTAGCTCGGGAGGGGACGAGTTCGTGCGTCAGCGGCAAAACGCGGCGGGGACAAGCTCGGGCCAGGAGGGGACGAACTCGGGCGTTGACAGCAGAGGACCGGTGCAGGGTGGAGATCGGCGACGGCGGCGGAGCGGGACGGAGCCCTGCGACGACGGGAAAACCCTAGGGCGAGAGAGAGCAGGGCGGGGCTGTTGCGGGGTTGAGGAAACAATGGTTCAGTGGTGGCATATGTGGATAATTAACACCCAATTTGGAAGCAAACTCAGAATCCATCCCGCAAAAACCAAATAAGAACCTCAGGAGATGCTTTTGCTGGATACACTAGTAAAGCAGGTAGAATATTATTGTTAGATAGGCTTTTAGTTTATATAAGGTGCCCAACCAAACATCCCTTTAATTTACAGGATGGCAAGACCACAGCGCCGTCAGGAGTTCAGGTGTGGCACAGCTGCAGATTTGCATCAAGAAGCATCAGCATCGGTCGCGGAACTCGTTCATGAAGGATTCATGGAACGCCCTGAGGCGTGGCATCATTGCCTTGATCTTGTCTTCGCCGGGGAGGATCGTGCACCGGATATGGCATGTCCCAGAGGCCCTGTTGTGTCCAGAGAGCTTGTCTCATCCCGGGCATTTGCAAGAAGATCAAGGCCAATGTCAGACAACCACAGCGTACTACAGAAGAAGAGTAGCAAGTACTAGATGACAAAACCAGTCAAATGATTTTCTGTCATCTTTCTTTTTCCAGATACTCCCTCAATATCACAATTTAGGTTATTTTACAATCTGTTGAAGTCAAACATTTTTCACATTTACGATGCTAAATTGATATTACTAGATTCATCTTGAATGTGCTTTTATAATGTACATAGTTTTATTTGAGAAACCATAAAGACCGTGTTAATATTTAGAACGACCTACACTGTGACATGGAGATAGTACAAGCTTGATAGAAGTCTGACCTGGTGGAATCCAGAGCCAGGGACGACCGCGATCCCGCTGGCATCGAGAAGACGACACGCGTAGAATAAGTCTGGAGAGACGCCCTCGGCCTTGGCAGCTTTGATCGCTGCTGAAGGGAGCTGGATCCGCGGGAAGAGGTAGATTGCACCCTCAATTTTGTTGCAGGTCATGCCCTCCAATCTGCTGAATGCGTTCTCCAAGGTCTGTAATGAAGACAAGACAGACCCCACAATATTTCAAGGTATGCAAAGGTTGGATTTTTTGCTCAGTTTCATCCCTCTGATGGACGAAGAGAAAGATGGTGTACTTGTGCCAATCTGTATGCATGCTGATACCTTGGCGCGCTTAACCAAAGATGAATGAATGTTTTCCTTCTCAGCCAAAAAAGTCTCAAAAGACTCATCTCCTAGCTGCAAATATTGAGATGAACTTAGTAAAAACGCATGTCTTATTATGGGAAGGTGGAGAGGACTTTTCCGCTTCTGAAAATAATTGAGTTAGTAAGGGTAAGATATCGAGAACAAAAATTTCACCAAACCTTCCCCCAAATTCCTATCTTACCTCTTTAACCATGTCCTATCACAAACTTGATGATAATGGTTATTTGTAGGACACATTTTCTTAGAAATATTTCCCTGGCAAGTCAAGGAACAACAGAGGAATAGGAGAGAATAATAATGAAACACAAGAAAGGCAGGGTGAACCTTTGGTGGATCCATAACAAGGCTAGTTAAAATTTGTCCACCTATGTTGGGGCAAAGAGTCACAGAAGCCACCTTGTAAATCTCACCCATCACATCAGATCCAAAACCACATATCTCCATGTAGCCTCCCCTCCTGCCACATTCTCCATAGTACCCTGCTAAGTTCAGATGCGATGAGAGAATAACCAAAACAATTGAAGCCATGCTCTTAAGGCTTATTTTCTAGAGATTATGAGTATGTTTCTGATGTGCGAAGACTTACCCATTGAAACCGAATGAAATGATACTATAGACATGTCATTCTCGTCGTACCCAAGTGATCTAGCAACCTTCTTGAAAGAATT
Source organism: Stipa capillata (assembly GCA_019208055.1). Taxonomy (NCBI): domain Eukaryota; kingdom Viridiplantae; phylum Streptophyta; class Magnoliopsida; order Poales; family Poaceae; genus Stipa; species Stipa capillata. The sequence continues at coordinate 28,650 of JAGXJF010000891.1, forward strand.
GAACTTCTTATCCTCCACATAGACGTTATCTTGGTATACCTGTAAGTAAATTTAGATAATTAGTCTGCAAAACAATAGCCAAGCTTGTTTCCTGGCTGACATAATGAATGTAATTGATAAAATAAAAATATTGTATTGCTATTCAGCAAGTGCGAACCTCATCGGCAAGTATAACCAGACCTTCTTTCCGACAAAATTCCACTATCTCCTCCTGGTTGGTGACAGACAGTACCTACAACAGAGCTTGCGGATGTTGAACAAGAAACTTTGGTGCTTGCCTGATGGCATTCTTATGCGTAATATAGCACCGCCTCCAAAATATCATTTGGATGTTGAGTTTCAGTATTTCTTTTAGCAAACCTTTTAGATAAATGTTTTTATTATCCCATTCACACATATGGTATTGTAAGATACATAAATATCTTTTTGCATACCTGTCCAGTAGGATTTCCGGGATTGATGACCACCATAGCTCGAACAGTCAAACCGGCTATACGAGCCTCCTCCAAACACCTCTTTACTTCGAAAATCTCAAGCCCCCAATTACCATACTCATTAAGATTATATGGTACCTAGAAATTAGATTTAGTAACTTGATAATTTCTTGCATCATCAAATGAGCAATCCTTTTACTCGTATTCCCATTTTACTAGTACATTTTTGAAGAAAAATGTCATCCATCTGATTGAAAGTTTCAGATGTGATGAAAAAACAATTCATGTAACCCTGAAGAGCTGCAAATTCTGCTTGACTATTTCATAAAGCTAGCAACATACCATAGTTCCACCATGAAGTATAATGGAAGCTGAGTATAATGGGTATTCAGGTAAAGGGCATAAAATGCCATCTTCATGGGATCTAATGAGTATCTGCATAGTCAAATTAATCTGAAAAGGAAGAAAGGGAAAAGGTAGCCCAGTTTAGCATATCCAAATAAACCAAGTATAATGTTCATGTGATGGAGCTCTGAAGTGCAGGGTATTACTGCTGAACTCGCTCCGTCCGTTAGAAAAATTTCTTCTGGTCTTGATGGAAAACCATCTCTTGCAGCGATCCCATTTGCAACTGCTTCGCGCAAACTTTTGATCCCCTGATCATGTTAGAAAAATCACAACAACGTAATGCAGAATAGGATATGGAAAATATGTCGTCCGGACAACAGGACAATACCAAGACAAAGGCATACTAGCATACTGATCCTGCTAAGTGGTGATTTGTGAATGTTGGTACAGTAATGCTCCAAAAGTCCAAACATTACACTACTCGAGTATATACTCCAATACAATACCTGACTGCTAGTATATGGACCAGAGTCTCTGCCAGGCATAGACTCAATAATCCTCCGTGCTCTATTTATAGCACATGAGCTGTAATAGTAGATTGAAACAGTATTGGTCAAGTTTTTGTCAATCAAATATTATGTCGAAAGAAGATAATACCAGCTTTGCTGCTAGAATTGAAAACAAATGCATTTATGGCATCAAGATCCATTACTGTTTGTTCTATTTTTCTTTTGAATAATTACTGTTTTATATATTTATGATCTGTTCGCTTTGTGCAGTTCTGTGTAACTGTAAGAGTATATGCCAAACAGACTCCAACTATTTAGTCCAACCTGAATAACATACAAGCTTCATCTCTGTGCAGGAGGGTTGGGTTGTCACAAAGAGAAAGAACCTGAAGGCAATCATTTGAGAGATGAGACAGCAATGTCGTTTTCCCAAGTTAAAATTTGGAGAACGTAAGAATTCTAACCTCACGAAAGAAAGTTATCGGTCGCTGACCAAGAGCCAGGGGGTTCCCAAGATTGCAGTATATTATCTGCTAGAAAGCAATCAGACTATCAGAAGTTCACAGAGGTTGACCAGGATTACACGTATACACGTGCAAAACAAGCTTAAACAAACCTCTGGGAAAGGGTGAGACCCTGGGTTTTCGTCTATCTCCTTCTGTAACCGCTGGATGACACAAAAACCGGCACACAATAAGATAACATACCTTTTTTTAACAAGTGTTGTTGCAGATTTATGGGCGAGGAATATCATAGAAGCATGGCATCGAAGATCTACGTTCATGCATTTCTCAAATACAATTTTTTTTTCTGAAGAAGAGGGAGGCCCTCCGATTTCTATTACCAGAAACCATGACGAGTTCTTACAATCAAATACAAGATGTGAAATAGTGAAGGAAAAAAAACATTTTTCGCATGTAGTGCAAGATGGAACTTAGCAAATTGTGCTAATTACTCAAAGGTTTAGTGCAATTCCTACTTTACAATCTAGTTTAAGGATCGAGCTCATTGTCTCTACAATTAGACGACGCATACATGGGTCTATCTGCTTGGTTGAAGTTCAAAAGTAAAGGTGACTGCAGGAGTGCAGATAGAAGTTAGCAGTACCTCTGCCTGCCTAGCAATCTCCCCGCAAGGCTCATAGTTGAACGTCTTGACCTTCAGAAAAACGAGAATGTGCGATGTTTCATGTAGAAACTGAAACGCTGTTTGTACTTCACAAGGCATGGAGTACGTATGTACCTTGGGATTTATGGTCTCTGCGGTGATGGACGCGGTCTTGTTGTACGACATGGCGCCGGCCGGGGCAGCTGGTGAGAACGTTAGGAGGGAGGAAGGAGGGGAAGAGGAACTGGGAAGGGTGCTTGCTTGTGCTGGGCAGAACCGGGCGCATGGGTGAGGGAGAGCGAAAGCTTAGACGGTCGCGGTGGGCACTGGTAGCCCGCGGCTGCCACGTCCCGGGTGCGAACAAGGCTCGGAGTCTGGGCCTCGGCATCGTGTAAGCACGCGCGCGCGCTGCCCTGACGCAGCAGCGGACGCCTGGGCGGTCACGCGTGCTTGTGCCAACCCCAGCATTCCGCCCATGTGCCCACGGAGGCGCGGGAGCGGAGATTGAAGGCTATACCTTTAGATAGAGTAAGTTTTTATTTGTTTCCAACCGTAACAGTTACTTTTGGCCTCTTCAACAATGCGCACACAGCCACGTAAAAGAAAAGAAGTTCACACACTTTCGACCGAACACCAGAATTACAAAAGAAATAGCAAAAAAAATATAGCGGAAAGAGGGAATAAAAGCTGAGAGTCATCGAAGCCTCGGTGACCATATAGTCGATAACTAAAGCCCTATTCATGTGCGATGAAAAGCTCACGAAAGATCTTCTTTTAAGGACCGGCACGTCCGAACAGCTAGCTCGAGGTCCTCTAGACGCTACAATATCCATCAAACTTGCAATTAGTGAGTACATCTGTAGCTAACTATACATAGTTATAAAAATTTTGTTTATCAAAGATAATACCATTTCCACATAGCTAAATTGACCAATATAAAGTTGAAGTACCTACTAAAACTAACATATGCAGGCTTTTTTTAAGCCATGGAGCCAAGAACCAAACATGTCTTCTCTACTAGTTGGGGGGCATAACCTAGCGCCGCCTGCGTTACTTGCCATGCAAAATACACAGTCGAAAAGTAAATGTTGTTTCATCTTGGTTACAGAAGCTACATTTTGAGCTACCTGTCCAACTGCGTTTTCGTAGTTGTTCTTTGTGAGAATAACTCCCCTGCATAAATACCACATGATTTTTTTTTATGTTGAGTAATTTCCATATTTGCCGGTTCATAATGGGCATGTCCTAATGTACGAGTTTTGCATAAAGGGATTGGATAGAAAAGGCACCATTCTGGTGAAGTTTCCATCTAAAGGAATCCCTACATACCGTTAAGTGAATCTGAATAACCCAAAAACTAAGGTGGTAGAGGTTGAGCAACTTTTTCCCTACACTACCCCTTTTAAACGAGACGTTCAACAGGTCTGTGCTTATTATATTTGCCACTGTGTCATGCTTTTTCTATGTAATGTTATAAAGGCATGGGTATTGTCTGGAGAGAGGGGAACTACCTAACTAGATGTCTTCCCAAAACCTGATCTGTGACTCGTCCTGAACTTGGAAGGAGCCATGCTGGAGGAATATGGATTTGATTTTCATGAGCCCGGCCCAAAAGGGGGAATTCCATGGCTTGCCTTTAACTTGTGCAAATGTCATGTTCTTAAGTTATTTACGTCGAAGAATAGATTGCTAAATGCGCTTCTTATTAAGTAACCTAAAGAGCCACTTGCATAACATACTCACATTTTTAATGTTTAGGTCCTGGATCCGTAAGCCGCCTTGATCCCGAGGTCAACAAAGGATACTCTATTTGACGAGTCTATATTTCCTTTTATGACCATCACTTTGCCACTAAAACCTAGATCCACTACCTCACAAAACACATCTCCTGCACCGTTTTCACTGACGGGCAGAAAATACCCGTTAGTGGTACCATACACCATTGACGGGCGAACATGTACCCGTTAGTGATTATACCAGTACACGATCTAAATTCAGAAGAAAAAATAATTACTGACGGGTAAAAAAAAAGCCTGTTAGTAGTTGTGTATTTCTACTAACGGGCAGTATCACTGACGGACACTTTATTTTTGCCCGTCAGTAGAGTGCATTACACCACTGACAGGCCCAGTTTTTTGCCCGTCGGTGATGTTATAGCCCAAACCACTGACAGGCCCAAAGTGCGGCCCGTCAGTGATGTTTTGGCCCAAGTATATAAGCCAGCTCCCCGGGTAACCCTAACTCCCGAACTCCCGAACCGGCCTCCCTCCTCTCCTTCTCCTCCTCTCCATCCCCTTTCTCCCGAAACGACGCCCCCCTCTCCTTCTCCTCCTGTGATGGCGGCGGCAGATCCGGGATTACCTCCTCCTGCCACGCCGCAGCTGCCCCTGCTCCGCGCCCCCATCCACCGGCCATCGCTGCCAAGTCGGCGGATCGCCGGATCCACCTCCTCCCGCCACCGGGTTCACCTCCTCCTCCCTCCACCTTCGTCGGCGGCCAGCCGGCCACTGGAGCGGTGCGGCGAGCTCCGCCTGAGGCGTCGTGGGGAGCTCCACCCGAGGCGGCACCGCGGCACGGCACAGCGCAGGGAGCCGCCCCTCCGCCCGCTGCCCTGCTCCATGCCCCCCGCCAGATCCGGATCCCGGTGAAGCGAAGGCGAGAAGAGGAGCATGTCGTCGGACTCGTCGTCGTGGGGCCGCGCGCTCGTGCAGATCTCGCCCTACACCTTCTCTGCCATCGGCATCGCCGTCTCCATCGGCGTCTCCGTCCTCGGCGCGGCATGGTGAGCTCCCTCGCCTCGCCTCGTTAGATCTGGCCCACTTCTTCTTCTGCTTGTCGTCTTCTCCACAACTCGCAAAATCTCAGCACAGTAGGCATAGCCATCTGGGCACATGGTATGAACTATACGTTGTTGATGAGAAGCCAGGGGAATCCAGATCGATTTCATCAGCGTACGTACATGATCCTCTTCCCAGGTGATCAGTCCCTCCACTTAATTTCTTTTGCTGGCCTGCGTCCGTGTGCAATCTTTTGATCTTAAAAAGTTTCAGGTCTTTTTCGAGAAATCATGGGGATATGATCGCCTATATCCTTACACTCTTGATGACTGGCGTTCATATCATGCATACCTCAAGGAATCGTACAGGCGTAATAGTAGTAATCTTTGCTGCTGGATCTGAGGCCTACCAGCTGGTAATTAGTTCAACCCCCATAAACAAGCCAAATTGCATACCTAATTGAGTTGTACCATTCGGTATTTGTCGTGTGAAATTATTAATCTTTTCTTTAAAAAATTGAAATTCTTAACTTTATTTCAAAGTGTCTGTATAAGGAATTCAACTTGAATTACTCCTTATGTAGTACTGTTCTTTTTCTTTCTTCTAAGTGGTGTAGCGCATGTTGTGGAGTGTGGACATGCCTTCCAGCTATCTGATTTCGTGTACATACTGAAAGTTATTGTGCCTTTGCCCTCATCCTTATGCATATGCTGTATGACAGATGTTCTTAAAGTTGAATTGCTCCTGTTTTAGAGTTTGGTAGCATTTTGCCTATGCAGCTAGCTAGATGAGTGAAAAGCCATCGCTCTTTTTACCATTTTGACTGTTTCTCTTTTTTCAAACTAGATACAACATTGTGAAAACAACAGTTTTGTAGCATTTTGCTTATGTGGCTAACCAAATGTTCTACTGTCTGAGTTGTAGTGGTCCATGTTAGCTACTGCACACTTGGAACCGTATATTGTCACCACCCCAAGTTTATTTCATTTCATGCCACACAAATCTATATATAGTTGGACTTGGTTGTCTTAGCTTAGAAACAAGGCTTGGAAACAAGGATCTTAGCACTGGATGTGACCTATCTAGTTTTTGGTTGGCTTATAAATATTTGTTCAGCAAGTTACAATTTTATGTGTCCATGAATATGCAGATATTCTCTTGGAGCTAAAGCTAATGTGGGCGAACTGAGCTTCTTCTCTGGAGCATCAGGAAACACCAGGGGCTTCACCATTGATTCTCCAACAGATCAGGAAACATCAGGAAACAGTTTTGTAGCATTTTGCTTATGCGGCTAACCAGATGTTCTATTGTCTGAGTTGTAATTGACTGTAAATGGTGATCTGTGCTGAAGTGCTGATGCATATAGAAGTGCTGTAATGTGTAATGAATGTATTGTTGATTTGTTTTCCAAAAATTATTTTTTTAATCCCTGAAATGGAACTACTGACGGGCAGAACAATATATGCCTATCAGTGGAGGTATAAACCACTGACGGGCCATAACAGGGGCCCGTCAGTGGTGACCGCCACTACTGACAGGCTGCCAGCCCGTCAGTGGAAGTTTTACTTCCACTGACAGGAGTGTACTGACGGGCACTGGACCCGTCAATGATTACGGGTTTTCGCCCGTCAGTAATGATGTTTACTGAGGTAGTGATCTGAAATAATCGACTCTTTTAAGAACCCAACGTGGTATCTCAAAGAAGGATAGCATATACATGGAGAGGCTACCGAGCACGGAATTAATTAACACCAACTGGCCTCCAAATGATAGTTGTTTGCCTTTCCAACTACTCAGCCTTTTCTCACTGTGATCCTCTACAGCTTTCCATTCAGCATTTTGGAGCTTCCGATAATGAATTGGAGTACGCATGTATCTGAATAGGAAAGTTCCCAATTGACAGTGGAAGAGGTGCCTGTAATCAGCCTCGTGCGACTTCGCGTTGCCAAAACAAAATAACTCACTCTTGTGAAAGTTAATTTTGAGGCCCAACACTTGTTTTAAGGCGCTTAGATTCAGTTTTAAATTCATAGCTTGTACCAAATCATGTTCCATGAATAGTATAGGATCATCCGGATACTAGAGAATCGAGAGGCCATCTTCTACCAAATGGGGAACCACTCCACAGATTTGGCCATCTAGTTTGGCCCGATCAATAATGATGGCCAACATGTCGACTATAATGTTAAACAGAATAGGCAACAACGGATCACCTTGTCGTGATCCTTTCTTTGCCTGGAAGAAAGATCCTATGTTATCATTTATTTTTATTCCTACACTACCTACATTAACAAAGGTCTGAACCCATTCACACAATTGTGATGAAAAGCCTTTCATCCGAAGTGTTTGTTGGAGAAACATCGTTTTACTTTATCATAAGCTTTTTCGAAGTCAATTTTAAAAATTACTCCGTCTAGCTTTTTCTTATGCATTTCATGAATGTCTTGTGGAGTAGCACCAAACCGGCCAGAATATAACGACTAGGCATAAAAGCCGTCTGAGTTGGTCATATTACCTTGTCCGCCATCATAGTTATTCTATTAGTGACGATCTTGGTAAAGATCTTAAAGCGGCAGGTCGGACGGTATTGTTGTATCTTATTTGCATCTTTGATTTTTGGCAACAAGGTAGTGTTAAGACAATAGAGCGGTAGTCTTCCTAGATGTAGCTCATTAAACATGGCCATCAAGTCCTCCTTGATGACATCCTAGAATATTTTGTAAAATTCAGCTGGGAAGCCATCTGGACTAGGTGCTTTGTTGTGCTCCATCTAGACTATAGCATCATGAACTTCCTACTCTGTAAAAGGAGCCGTAGGTATCTCATTTTCTTCGGTTGATACTTGTGGAATATCCACGCCACGTTTCAACCATAGAGAAATTGTCTACCTATGGAGACCCGAAGAGGCTCTTGTAATAATTGTTAATATACGCCCTAAGGTTGGTGTCACCAGAAATCTCGCCTTCACCAGAAATTGTCTTTTATGATGCTTTCAATTAGCGACTAGATGGGAGTTTTTTTTGTATTGTGATCCCCCTCGAGAAAATGTTTAACCTTAGCTTGTTGGTACCATTTTAATTCTTCCTCTTGTAATAACCGAGCTAGCCAATTGTTGTCTCTGCCTGACGGTCAAAGTCATCGATAATGTCTAAAAGTTATTTTTTCTCTTTTCTATATGTTCCACTAGTATGTTTATCCCAGCCCTGAAGGGACTGACGGACATGTAAAAAATTTTGCCTGCCATTTGTCTACAAGGAAATGTCCCATATTCTTTTGATTCCAAACTGTGGCCACCATATCTTTGAAACCGTCTCTGATAAGCTATCTGTTGGAGTATTATTCCGGCAATACTACTTATGGGGCGGTGTGAGCACAGCAAATCTGGATGGGTGCACACGGGAGACAAGATTTAGACAGGTTCAGGCCCTCACGAAGAGGTAATACCCTTACGTCCTGTGTTTGGTGGCTGGTATTGCGTGTATCCCGAGTGCCACAAGCCTTAGAGAATCGATCTCGAGGGGCTTGAGCTATGAAACAACGGGGACTTAGATGGATTTAGGTAGATGCCGATCGGAGGTCCCCTACCGGGCCTTATATAGCCGGCCGGGATAGGGTTACAGGAGTCCGGATCGGTTAACAGATGTGTTTCCTAATCGGTTACAACAGATTCCGGGTATGCCGGATTGGTAATAGTCCTTGCCTTGTACTCCATGCTGATGAGGCGCCCCCGTGCTGTAGTCGGACTCTGAGTAGTCGGCCCGGCCCATCCCGTGGCCGGGAGGCCGGATTCGTCCTCCTTGATGATACCCTGGGTGCCATGTCACCGTCAGTAGCCCCCGAGTCCTTCACGATCTTGCTGCTGTCGGCTGCACCTTTGGTCAAACTTCCCGAGTTGTTTTCGCCAGCAGGGAGATTGCGAAGGGCTGATTGAACTCCTGTGGAAAAGACAATAAGAGCCGAGTAACATTCACCTGTAAGGCAGAAATATTATGGCGGGTGAGTTAATAGCGGGTAAGCTCTGGGGGCACCCGATCTATCTCTTTGGACAGAGACCGGCTGATAGCCCAGCGTGGAGCGTGCCATGAATCCCGACTGAATTCCCGAGTAGCACCCGGCCCTCCCGAGCGGGTTAAAGGCCGGCTAGTGTCCCCTGAAGGAATGCCTCTGAAATTCTCGTCCGGACCAGAGAAAACAAGCCATGGCGTATAGGTTCCCAAGTGACGAAGCCTTACGCCAAGTCATTCCACTGAACCTAGGAAGTCCGGGTACCAGGGCCTCCCCGAATAATGCTCTCGGGTGGTCTGGGTGGAGAATTTGGCAACTTCGAGATGCTCGGCATCCGACTTGTGGCCTGTGGGAGGCACGCCATTGCTGTCCCTCACTCGGGTGTACTCGAACAACTGCGTTCCCGCTTGAGGCCAGCTGCTGAGACCCTTTGCAACTGAAGCGCCCGGTTACGAACCTGTCGGTAACCGGCTAGCGGTTTTTACGGGAAACACGCTCCAGTCGCTGTTTAAAGGAGGAGTATCCCGATCGGCCATTAAACCCAGAAGGCCAGCCGTCGGATCCTCTCTTCATTAATCCGCACGAATCACAGCGCGGCCGGGCCGTGGGCGCGGGATACGCGCGGCGTGGCCCGCCCGAAACGCGCAGCGGAATCCGAAGCGGTGCAGTCGTGGGCGCGGTGAATCCGGGAACGTGCGGACGTGGGGAATCCGAACCGCCCGATCCTCCCCTTTATACCCGGCAGAGGCTGCGGGAATGGCCCACGCTCTCAAACACATCCGCATTCACCTCGCGCCCGCCGCTTCATCTTCCTCTCGCCTCCAATCGCTCCGCGCGCTCCGCCCCACCAAAACCCTAATCTCCTCCCCGGCTCCCTCGGATGCAAGCCCCGGATTGGGAAGCCGATCAAAACGAAGCCGAGGAGGACGCCTTGGTCTGGAAGTTGCTGAGTGAGGAGGAATCGCCCGCCGAGCTGATGGCCCCTTCCCCTTAGATGAAGTCGACGGCGTCGGAGGCGAAGCTGGAGATCTTGGTCCGGATGGGGTTGCTGCCGCCGAAGGAACTGGTGGAGTGGCGCGCCGCCATGGGGGAGACCATCCCTACCCCGAACACCGGCGAGTTGGTGGTTCATAGCTCATTCTTTGAGCGGGGGCTCTCGGTGCCGGTCCATCCATTCCTGCGCGGACTCTTGTACTACTACGGGCTGGAGCTGCACAACCTCAACCCCAACAGCATCCTGCACGTCTCCAGCTTCATCACTCCTCTGCGAGTGCTACCTCGCATTCGCCGCACTTCGCGCTGTGGAAACACCATCACTCTGTCCTATACCTTTCTTTCCTCGGCTCTGTCCTGCTTGTTTTTTTTTCCTTTTCATCATTCTTTTTTTCTCGTCTTTTCTTTCAACTTCTCGTTATTTTCTTTTTATCTCTTCTCTCGTTTGTCTCACCTTTCTTTTCATCTTTCCTCTGCGTCCTCCGCTCTTTTGCCGCCAGTCTTGTTCTCTCTTATACTCGTTCTGGCTCTCCGCCTTCCTTCTCGTATCTTTTTCTATCCATTACTTTTTTCTATTACGCTGACGGTCTCTCTTCTTTCTTTATTTGTTTTTTTTATTTGTTGTTCTTTTTTCGTCTTTCTTTTTTTGCTTTTCGTGGGCTGTCCCCCCCTTTCTGCCGTTGCGAAACTTTCTTTGCGTTCCTTCTTTTGGGTTTGTCTCCGCTTGTCATTCCTCTCCTTCTTCTTTCTTTGTCTCTCTCTTCCTTTCTCTCCTACCTCTGCGTTCCTTTTCCCTTTCTTCTTCTCCTCCCTCTTCTTCTTCCGGGTTTCCTTCGCTTTTTAACCGTTCGTATCTTCTGGTCCATCTTCGCATACGCTGCCACTTCCATTTTCGTTCTCTCTCTTTTTCTTTCCATTCACGTTTTTTGCGTCCCCCCACTCCCTCTCCTCTGTGTCGCAAGCTCTTTCCGCTTTCTCATGGATCGCGCTGCCACGTTATCCCGTCTCTCTTAGCGTTCTGACGAAATTACCGCTCTTGCGTCGTTCCTATACGCACTCTCTTTTCCTGCTCCCTTGTTCACTACTCCTTATTCGCGACTTTTTTCTCATCGTAGGTCCTTCCTTTTTTAGCCGACCCGCTGTACGTCTCTAGCGGCTCTTCTTTTTCTTTTTCACGTTTACTGCTTTGCTTTCCCTTCATCAGATTTGGGCACCTTACAAATTTAGAACAGACGTTTGCCTTTCTGAGAATTGTACACTTCAACCAAATTACTCTGAAGTAGGAGAAATATTGGCCTTGCTGTGTTGGTCAGCTACTCATAGATGTGTATTCTATAAGAAGTGTGGATGAAGATACAAACTGTGATGTTGAGGCAAGCTAGGGTGGACAGCTTCGGCCCAAAACCTGCTGGTATCTGTATTATCATCACACGTAATGTTCTTTTCCATGCTAATCAAGGTTCTGCTTCTTCCCTCTCTAAACCACTCCACCATTGTTGCTGAGGTTACACAAGGGACCAGAGAACCAATGCTCGGTTTCCATGTTGTTCAGGATAAGCTTCAAACATTGCAGTTCTGACTTATGTCACATTGTCACTTTCCACTGCCTTCAGGTTGATATTCCATTCATTGGACTCTGACAAATGAGCTGGATGGGAACTCTTATACCACCTGTGACTTGTCCTGTCAAGAAAAATACCCAAGTGCAACGTGACATAGGTCATCAAAACTAACAAAAACCATCTGCCTATCACCTTCCAATGCCTTTCTTCAGATGGTAGTAGGACCAAACAGATCAGCGTATGAAGAGACTCAAAAGGAACAGTAGGTAGTATGGTCATGATATTCTGGGGGGATGCGGACTTCCAACTTGCTTCCCCGCTTGACAAGTCACAAACACGGCTTGTCCTTGTGTGGAATTGGATCTGCTTTAGGCCTAGAATGCATCCCACCTTACTGAGTTTGTTCTAGTAGCCTCATCCCTACAGACCTGTAGACCCGCTGTGCCACACAGCCAGCCTAACTGAGCTTTAAACCATCAGGACAGCATGGCACACGCCTGCTTTCCTGATCCTGAAAATCACAAGGTATAGCTTATCTACGAACAGCCTTGGAAACACTTGTAAGTTCATATGTTTAGTTTTGAACGTCAACCTCTTAGGATAAAATGTGACTTTCACTACCAGCATTCACCATGTAATATAAGAAACAGATAAGAGGTATATGAAATAGACTCAACCAAGCATTACTTCAGTACAGAGGAGTGTTCCGCGAGAGCACTAGAAACTTTTACCTACAAACCTAATACCCTTGCCTTCGAATCATCACAGCATAGTTGACACTACTTTGCAACGGACAGGTTGTTCTTTCCTGTATATGATGTGAACACTCTCTTTTGCTCCAGTATGTGTCTGTGGTATAGCCACTGGCCCATGACACATAGTTCCGCAGGGATGGCAGAGCCAGATGCTCTATAATGTACGTTCTGAGACTTAGCAAACTCAGAACAGCTTTGGCCTTCCCAAGTTGGCAGGTCTGTGCTTTACAATAACGCATCAATAGCTGGAATACGCCCTTAAACAGATGGGTTCTTAGCACGATATCAGCTTGGGAAAAGCTTTGAGAACCTCTGACACATCTTCTCAGATTCTATCTACTACAAGCTCAGATGGATAGCGGTTATCGCACACTTTGCAAATTGCACCCAATGTGAGCCACTCTGAAACAAGGTGACTATAGATTTGGTACCCAAATACCGGTACTCCTTTGATTATTCACAATCCCAAAGGGCCCAACACCATTTACGTTGCCTCAAGCTTACCAGTCTTTACCATTTTAAAGCCACATAGCTGGGGATGACGCGGAATTGTATCTCGAGTATAACCAACTGTTTTCCGGTGTTCCTGCACCAATGAGCGAGTTAGCCTACATATTTGTTCCCATTTGAGGAACAAAGTTGTCCTTCAAAGATCTCGTCCAGCAGCAGAGTGGAATATATGATAATTTTTGTTTCTTGTCAGCAAGGAGTGAAGTAAAACCAAGTACCCTATTTATCCCATTGTTCTTGAGAACTAACGCGTGGACTGGAGTCTAGCAAAGTTCTGATCATCCTATGTTAGCACTGCCCATAAGCCTATCTTCATGAGCTCGTTTCAGCTCCTCATTCTCGCTCCTTAAGCTCATTAAACTGTTGCTGCCATCACAACAGAGTTAGTAGCAGTCGAAGTCATAGTACCTTGATCCACTGGCGTGAATATCACACGCAACAAACACTGTACTGAAGTAATAGCATTGATGTGAGATGCACAGGTTTAAGCAAGTGTTCTACAAATTTAGGGGGACATAGCATCGGAATAAAACAATTAGAGGTAAGCTCGATATACGAAATTCCTAAAGCTTATCATGCTCAGAAGTTAGAAGCCTCATGTGATAAACTTGTGAGCTTATCAATGAGCACGCAGCAAGTCAAACATCTTCATCAAGATCAGCTTTTAGATCTTGAGAATTATCAAGGACACCTGCACATATACAGTTAGTTTGTCCACCCTGCTTTCCCGCCTTCGCTGAGAGAGATGCTTTTATTTCACTCTCTTTCCAAAGGAATGCTCTTTCTATCCTGTCGAAGAATGTCCACACTAGTGACACATAATCAGGCAAGTCAATCCCTTCAGTCAATACATCTTGTGCCTCTAGCCATAAAGGCATTAGGGTGGGAGTCCGTAGCAGAGAAGGAAACCCGGCGTCCTTGTCACGAAGAGAGAGTCTTCGACCTACATGGTGCAGAACTGAGTGACCTAAATGAGCCAAACGCCTGAACTTTACAGCGGGCTGGGCTACTGAGTGACATCATCTGAGACAAAGATGGTAACCTAGCACTAGATCAGTTCTTCTCTCATTCTTCCGTTCAGACCATGAGTGTCATCTGAGACCAAGCTTGTCCCACCATAATGCTACCATCTGGTCAGAAGACTGGTTTCTTCTTCTTTCTGAAGGTAGTGTGGCTTCCATCCTTGTATTTCTTCTTTGACACAAGACCTCCTACTCTCTTTTGTACTTACCTCTTCTGGTTTCTGCTCCTTCTGGGGCAATCAGCAAGAAATGTCCTGGAGTCACCACCAACTCAAAACATTTTGTACGACTGAGCTCTTCTCCCTCTTGAATCTCATCAGCAGAAAACCAGAGAAACACTTTATTTTCTTCTGTAGCAACTTTCTGCAAGATTGCGCATGTGAGTCATAGCAAGGACAGTTCTCTTCATGCACACGCACGACATTACTTCATCCAAAATCTTCCTCATCTGGAAGTCCTTGAGACACGGCCACTATGTGAGAGCGATATCCTTGGCTTGCAGAAGTCGCGAGCATGCTTCTTAGATGGATGATTTAGACTCAATCTCAGAGTAAGCATCCTACCAAGCACATACAGTTGGGCTTCAGCCTGTCAACAGCCATCCTTTCCTTCATCATCAGACGACGAAGAGTGGACGAGGGCTGTTGGGAGGACCAAAAGAAACGTCTATGATCATTCCTCATCTTCAACTCTGGTGATCTACAAGGGCCTCTCACTGCTGATTTTTGTGATCATGTACAGCCTGTGAAGATGGAGTTGAATTGTCCTCCCAGGTTGATAGTGGAAGTTGTCAAGATCATGGCTTCTAACACATCCTTCCTTGGAACTCTTCAAGGGTATCACTGCCTTTCAGAACATGGCCCTGAAGGGTGTCCCGAATATCATGGCGCATCCCAAGGTGAGCGAACACGTTGGTTGGAAATGATCATCGTTCCTTCCCCATTTAGCCCCCATAGCGATAGACCATTGGCAGCCCTAGCACATTGTTCTTGATGTTGATCTTGTCTTGAGTATTCAGGGTGCTCAATCATTTCTCACATTTTAAGACCGCCTATCATGACAATTTTTCAGACATCTGGGTCCATGCAGTACAGGTGTCATTGCCATCTTCCGTCTTCCAAAAAGCATAGTTAGGTCAT
>JAGXJF010000892.1:0-13640 GCA_019208055.1 Stipa capillata
TGGTGGACGTGTCTGTGTTCCACATACTAGGAATTGGATCGTCTACTCCTTCTTCATCCTCAGCTTCGTCCTCTTCGCTGCTACCATCTTCGACATTCATCTGTTCCTCTCTAGCAACGACATCATCATGCTCCATGATCTGCACTAGTTCCTGACGTATCTCCCCCTCGTCCACCGAACCGCTGAGGTATTCAATAACTCCTGTCGCGGAAGGTCCAGCAGAAGGTCCACTGCCTTCCACTACAGTGCCTTCTTCGCCAACAATTTCCTCTGCCGCTGGGCTGTCCTGTCCAACTTCATTTCCTCTGCCTCCATCTTCTTCGGATGACACCTCCTTAGCTACTGCCTGGACCAACAGATAATAGGAACCCTTGCGTGCCTTACTTGCTCTTAACCAAGCCCGCCAATCTTTTGTCAGATTTAGCGGGAACAAATCCCACTGGACATGCTTGCAAGACTTGCTAAAATACGCTTGCAAGGTTACACTTGCGACCTCCGGATCAAGACCAAAGGCCCGTGTGAACCATTCTTTAATAGCATTGATAGGGTATTTGTCTGCATCCACTACACCACAGCACTGGATCCCTGACCACCACGTTGGTCGGGAAAGCAGCTTTCGCCGACAGAAAGTCAGTCGGAAAGGGTTTTGCCGACCGACCCTGTCTGTCACCGAAAGTCCCGTCGGGAATACCCTTTCCCAACCGACATTTCTTTACTGACAGACAGTTTGTCAGCTATGGGAGAACTTTCCCGACCAACATATTCTTTCCCGACAGACATTTCGTTCCTGACCGACATTTTTTGCCGACCAACTGTCTGACGGTGTTTTCTTTGCCGACCAGCTTTCCGTTGGCCCTGCCATGAGCCTTTTGGACGGTGTTTTGTTTTGCCTTTTAGACGGTGCATTCATGGCATACATCCGAATCATGTCATTCATCATTCACATATGTTCAAATATGATTAAAATTAAACTTTATTGATTAAAAGGAATTACAAATGTCATGATACAACAATTGGTGATTACAAATGGATAAAGAAGAAGATAAAAATTACATTGAAATATTTCTACCTATACATCAGCTAAACCTAATCTTTGACATCTTGAGCCGTAGAGGAACGCTGAGAGTCGGAGAGGGGAGATCTTCGGAAATGTTGGCGACATCCGAGGTCGTCGAGTATAGACACTTGAGACCGTTGTAATCACGCCGTTGCTGTAGGAGGCAAGAGTTTTCGAAAGCAAGATTTTGAAAACAGCATTTTGAAATACAAGCGGTCACCGGCACAGTTCCGCCGACATCTGCAGGATTTAACTGCGGGGGCAAAATAGTGCCGATGACCTAAATAATTTTCTAATTTCGAAAATAGTTTTGAAAACATTTTGTTTTCAAAATTGTCCGAGGGCCACATGGCTAAGACCTTCGTTGGACAAATCTTCTATATTTATAAATAGGGAGAAAAGAGGAGAGGAGTATTTAAAATAATTTTAGTTTTCCTATTCTAAATTGCCTCCATAATTTGGTTTTAAAAGGAATTTACAAAACTCATGAGATAAATATCAATCCATCCGGAATCATCCTTTGGAACTCACAAAATTCAGCTTTAGTCAATATCTTAACCGGCAAGACAACCGAGTTGCACCATCAGTGGGTAGTTGCTAAGTGCCAGGGAATTAGCACCACGTAGCAGTAGGCAAAGCATGAGGTGGCAACACGAGAATCAACAGAGCCTTAGGAAGCTCCGGTAGAGTTAGTACTCAAACAGCCAAATAAATCAACTCAACCGAAGTAACAACATGTTCTTATAAGAATTACTCTCTCAGATCTGATTATTGCAAAAAGAAGAACCTATTCACATCAAATGAGCATCTGTTCTTACCAGAAAATAGCTAAGACCAAGTATAGCATATATCCTTATCAGTTTCTAAAAGAATGTATGTATGAACCATATATGCTCGTAAGCTTAAATCAGATTTCCCAAATGCACAAGCATCCGAATGGATCAGCTAAGATCATGTATGGTAATCTGTTCCTCTCCAGTAAAATGAATCAACGTATGTGGTGTAAGATTAAAAGTTATAGCTGTTCACAAACTAGAGGGCAACCATAGCAATAACTTATTGAGTCAGCTGCAGGTAACAGTTCTGGAGCCTAAGTCCTTGACATCAGGTTAAAGAGTAATTCACGCCATGGCATAGAAGCTTTGGGTCACTAAGGAAGTGTAGCAGCGAGCAAAGGGTTCAAGTTTAGCATAAGCATCCATACATTAAACTAAATGAGCTAATCACCAATAAATCAGGAGAGAGCTTAATATCAACCAAATCAGCATAATATTACTCAAAGCAATTGAATAATCAACTCCTAACCACATTGGGTCAATGAAGGACTTCGGCAGAGCCCTAATTGAAACAAACAGGAATTAGGAATTACTAAACCAAGCTTGGTAATCGGTATAGCACCAAAGTAGACCAAATCAATTTTCAACCGAACTCAAATCAATCAAACATAGCCACCAGATCCACCGAGTTGAACCCTAGTTGTGGAAAAGGGAAAAAGTGGGAAGAATACTTACCTGTGGTATTGTTCTAATCAGAAATAGAATAATGAACAGAGAGAAGCTAAGTAAGTAGAGCATTGTTCTAATCAGAAATAGAATAATGAACCAAATAAAAGCAACTGTCCTCTCAGTTCAATAACTGATATTGACATATGCATTCATGTAGGAAGCAGAAATGACTAAGAATCAAGCACTCGTACATGTTCTTACCAGATTTCTAAAGCATCTAAATATGAGCCATACATACATTTAAGTTAGCCAAAAGCAAAAATAGCATCTGTCCTTATCAGATTTCTATTCTCTAACTTTTCTCAAATGAGCAAATCATCACAGAGCTAAGACTAAACTCTAAGGCAATAACAAAAGAGTTAAGGAAGGAACTAAAGACCTCTAAGAACAAATTGTCTTGTCAAGTTCTGTAGAAGACCTTGGCAGCATGGTAGTATCTTGTTCTTATCAGATTTTTGGTATACCAATTCTCAAGTTTTTCTCAAAAATAATCAGAATGAATCAAGGCAGCGGTAGGCAACTTCCCATAGTATCTATTCCTATTGGAATACCTTACCTCTAAATCTTCCCCAGAAAAGATCAGCATAGGTTTAAGATTAAGATCTTGGGAACATCTGTTCTTACCAGAAAATAGCTAGGACCAAGTGTAACATATGTTCTTTCAGTTAGTGAACTGACTTAGACATGTGAATAATGGCGACATCAGAGAACTGACTAAGACCGAGTGCAGTAGCTGTTTATAACAGGTTAGGCGAAGTATCATCACCATTTGAAGTTAAAGAAATTCTTAGAGTCCAAATTGAGCATTGGGTCATGCTAGTTAGGAATAGCAAATCACAAATCATTGCTCGGAACCGAAAGATTTCAAATTTTAATCGCCTCAGGCACTGAAGAACCCTAGATCAATTGGGAAATAGAAGGGGAGAATGGGGAAGGGCGCTTACCTGTGGAAGAGATGGGGGCAACAGCCTCACCCTACCACCGGCGAGGGACGAACCTAGCGGAGCTGAACTCAAATCAAATCAAACATGGCCACCGGATCCACTAAGTTGAACCCTAGTTGTGGAAAAGGGAAAAAGGGGGAAGAATACTTACCTGTGGAGGAAGCCGGCAATGTGGAAGACCTCACCCCGCCACCGGCGGGAGGCGGACTCGACGGAGTACCAGCAGCGCCGAACTGCGACGCCGAGCCCTGCGCTGTCCCGGGCGGTGAGGCAAGAACCTCCTCGGGAGGTATGGCAAAGAGACCAAGGCGGCGGGGCAGCCAAGGGAGTAAACCCCAGCGGCGAAGTAACCGGCGGAATGCCGGGTAGAGCTGCGGGCCGTGGGAACCAAAGGGGAGACGACATCCCGAGCCACCTCGGGCAGGTCCGAGCGGGGCAATGGAGGACGCAGACTCGGCGGCGAGACCGAGCAAGGCCGGTGGAGCACCCGCCAAGGTGGCGGCATCCAAAGGAGAGGGGCAGCGATGGAGAGGCAGGATGGCGTGGGGGCGGCGGTGGAGAGGCTGGATGGCGTGGGGGCGCGGTGGAGAGGTCGGTCGGTGGGAGCCCAGGGGCGGCGTGCGTGGGGGATGGGCTAGGGGACTAGGGATTTGTGTTGGAAATATGCCCTAGAGGCAATAATAAAGTTGTTATTATTCTATTTTCATGTTCATGATTAAGTTTATGTTCTATGCTAGAATTGCATTGGTTCTTGAATATGAGATTCAGAGGAAAACCTAATTGCATGTGTGGAATAATAAACACCATTCAAATCCCTAGTCAGGCCTCTAGACTAGCTCATGTATTGTTGATGGTCTTGTTTTCCTGATCATGGGCATTGTTAATGTAACAAGGATACCGGCAATAATGGGAACACATTGTTAGGGTAACAATGGTGTTGGATAGACCCCCTTATGAGATACTGCGAGATCACTTCGTCAATATGTTGTCAGTATCTTCTCATTATGTGTTAACGTTTACTTGCGTCCTTAGACCATGAGAATATCATAGACCCAGATACCGGATGGTTGCTTTGGGGTCATCAAACGTTACTCCGTAACTGGGTAATTATAAAGGTGACTTTCAGGTACACCAGAAAGCATATCGTGGTTCTAGATATCTCAAGACTGGGATTTGCCCATCCGGCGATGGAGAGATACACTCTGGGCCCACTCGGTATTATGGTGTCCAGCATCGCCTGGCTAGGTATTGTGACTAAAAGGTTAGTCACGGGGATACCGGAATACAGAAATGAGAAAAGAGTACAAACCGGTAACGAGGATAACTAGGTATGGTGATCAAGGAGTTGATCACAGGGATACCGTCAAAGTCTCGCCTCGGGTTGTGTAACGTATCGTGAGGCAAAAGGATGATATGCGGTAATACGAGGTTCGCTCGATAAAGATCTTCGATGATATGTGGGAGTCGTTATGGGTGTCTTTAACACCCAATTTGAACGATTAGGGTTTTGATCGGCATTCATGCATACATGGCATCATCATCACCACACCTTGTTTAAACCTAGTTGTATATCGATTTAACTTTATAGAATATGTTAATATTTCATCCTCGGTGGATAGCTGTTGCAAACACCAATCAATTTATTTGAAGTATTCAAAATAACAAAGTCATTAATAAGGGTAGAGGAAGTGATCGAACACTCCGGTGAATCTTCGTCCCTAACCCCAAACCCTAAATATGCCAGAATTAGGGTTTCGACGTATGAAGCAAACTCTAGTAGAAGAAATGTTCTAAAACTTCATAAATAGCCTAAAAAGGGATAACCCTAGCCCCTGACCAATTTCTAGAAATTTTGAACATGTCTAGGGCTCGACTATAGCTTAAATCCGAATTCAAACCCTAAATTGAATTTGAATGGGAATCTAGGTCAAATCAGTCCCAAATTGGTTCAAACTCCTACAGCAGCTCAAGAATAATATTATGAAGCTCCTGTAAAAATTTCATAAAATTTGGAGTAGAAATTGTACATAAAATAACGATGGGGGTAGCTCTGAGAAATAGAAATTAAAAATAAAAAGAAAAAAACCCTAACTACTCGGGCCGACAGCCCACTCGGCCGGCCCAGCTGGCGGCCCATTTCCTCCCCGCGCCCGCGCCCCTCTGCCCTCTCCCGCTGACGCTCCGGGCCCGCTGTCAGCCTCCCCCTCTCCACCGCAGCGCCCCGGGCCCCGCCTGTCAGGGCGCGTCGGCCACGTCCCGGCCGCGGGTACGCCGACGTGGGCGGTGCCCCGCCCCCGACGCCACCGGTCCGAGCCGCCGCCGCCCTTTAAAGCCTCCTCCCGACCGGCCCTCTCCTCCCTCCTCCTCGCGGTCCCCGTCTCCCCAAACCCTAGGCCACTGTCGGAGCTCCCGAGCCCTTCTTCCCCGTCGCTGATCCAACTCCGGTGAGCAATCGGCGCAACACCGGCCCGTTTCTCCCTCCAATTCTCAGCCCACTAGCTAGCCCCGGTCCTCCTCAACACCCTAACCTCTTCCATTTTCTCAGAGCAGCTCCCGAGTGCCCCGACGCCGTCTTCTTCCCCGCAGCCGGCCATCTTCCCCGGCGAGCTCCTACTCCGGTTCCAGTGGTCCTTCTCTCCCTTTTTCTACGCCCGGAGCTTCCACTCATCTCCCTTAACCCCCCCGTGTTCTCCCCTTTGCAGCTCGGCGCCCGGAAGCCCCTCCTCACCGGACCCCGACGCTCCTCGCCGCCGACCTCCGTCGCCAGCCCGTGTCCGGCCTCCTCCATCCTCCAGAGCAACCGATTCGACACCGGGGTGAGCTCCAGACCACTTTGCTGCACTCCCGAGCCGCCCCGTGCCCTAGCGCCTCCTCCGGCGAGTCGCCGGCGAGACCGCCGCCTCCCCTGGGTTGCCTTTCCGGCCGGATCCGAGAGAGAAGAGTGGGAGAGGGCATGTGTCGCCCCCCCGGGCTGCTTCCCGAGCCCGAGCCACTGGCCGTGGGGGTCCACCGGTCAGCCGGGTGCGTTTATGAGAGGGGTTTTTGGGGTGGGTTCTCGGGTAGGTTTAGTGTTGGTGTCCTGTTGCGCAGAGAGAAGGAGGGTTTGCTTCGGGTGTACCTAGCAATTAGGGTTAGGGTTTGTTTAGGGCAGATTTTGTACTGAATTTCAAACCTCCATATCTTTTGAACCACAACTCCAAAGTTGATGAATTTTATATTTTTGGAAAGCTCATGAAAAACTCTACAAGATGGCTGAATCAAATGTTTAATTCGATTACATGCACAGTAGGTTACCTAGGGTTTTGTCGATGGTTCCGTCGAGCTTCGAAAGGCGATAACTTTTCATCCGTAGCTCGGATTTTAGCAAACCTTATATCGATGAAAAGCTTATGAAGTTTCCTACAGATTGACTGAAACAAAAATTAGTTTTTGATACATGCACAGCCCCATATTTAGAATGGTTGTTTTTGCCCTGTCGCAACCCCATAAAACCCTAGCTTTACGAGTTAATCTCCGATTCGTACGATTTCAAGTATTCCAAACTCCTAATGCATAACTCAACTTAATATTGACTTATTACACACCTTTGTAATGTTTCACCACCAAAGTCGCAACCCTAACTCATCGGAGCATTTTAAATCGCCATGCATGCATTCTAGATATCGCATGTCTCCGATGACCTAATATGAACCCATGAAGATCATTCCGACTCTTCGACACCCACTACACATCTAGTCTCATGTAGCTCACATCATTCATACATGCATACATGCCGTCTTCTTATTTCTTTCTCGTTTGTTTCCGGTATCGTCATTACTCGAAACAGAGGCAGAAGAGGACGACCACCCAGCTTACGAGACCTCGCAAGATCAGGAACAACCCGAATCAGGCAAGCAGAGCTTGTTGCATCCTTACCTTCCGCACTCTTGTGTATGCCCTTTTTATACATGCCTTGTGTATGAATGTGTATCTGTGAGTTGTCGCAAGGTTGCGTACACTAGCATGTGTAGGATGTGTCTTGTGTCAAGAACATCTGATGGCTCTTCAATTAAATGGTTAAGTGAGTTGGGAGAGCCGAGGGCGTGCACAATGGGTACGGTTGGTGTTAATAGCCGGGGGACGGCGACACAGGAGTAAGTAGAGTTTTGTCGTCACACCAACCCTATCTTCAGCGTGTCACCATCCCTTATCACACGTGAACGCTAGCGAGAACCAACACTGAGGATAGTTGGGGTAAGCCTCCATGCCCCTTGGAGGCTCGCTACCTCCTTGCGGTTATGCACTCACTATGCCTGTAGGGGTTGAGTTGTCGGTAGTGGTTCGAGAGATTTAAAATGGATATGTGTGGATCGGATCAATTTGGAATTGACTTATTTATGGATTGGATCAACTGGGATTTGACTTAGGGGTTGCCCTAAATGAATTGGATGATGTTTATTGAATTGATTCGGATTGGACTCATGAGTTGCCCCAATGGATTTTGGATTCGATGATTTGATCTTGTGGTAAATTGGTTGTGATATGCTTGTGTCCTGAGTTAATCTGTTATTTAGTCTGTCTTTACTTCACCTTATTAATGTTATATTCTTAATTGGTATATTGTTACTCTGAGAAGCATTCATGTTTAATTGTTGTTGTACTAGTATGAGTAGGACATTTAATCAAGCACGGATAAGTCTTGCGAGTACATTAGTACTCACCCAGGTTATCCCTGGAGCTTGCAGGTGAGCCGGTGGTCGAAGATTATTTCGATGATGCCTGAATTTGCTGTTTCCTCGGTTAGTTAGTCGATCTATGGGATAGGTCGTAGCTTTTGTTCAGCGGCTGCTATGCCGCTGTGGGACTCATTTACCGTTCTTCCGCTGTCGTTTAGTTACTCCGTACTCGGATATGATTTCGGATATGTCCGACTAATGTTATATGTTGTCCCATCGTGGACTGTTAGTGGTAATACCATATTGTAGAGCTTTGTGATGATATCCGAGTTGTTAAACCAGGCTGCCCCTGCACAATGTGTGAATGTTATGAAGTGTACGGGTATGCCGTGAAGAGTCGAAGCCGTACCTTGTTCTACTAAGTCGAGCAAGCGTTGGTTGAGTGACCCGCTGGCTGAGATGCTGTGCCGGCCAGGCAGGGTGTGGGCGTGTTCTACCGGGCTTTCGAGCGACCCACTAGCCTCCGAGCTAGGTTAGGGTGTGGGTAGAACTGCCGGGCTCCTCCGACCTTGTTTGTCGTGGTAGGATTCAGGAACGACTCTGAACCTTCACCGGGTCATGGAATCGTATGTGGTTATGGGAAGATTGGTCGCTTCCGGCCGGCTCGCACGTGGCGGGTGTCGGATCGTTCCGCTTTGGTGCGTACGGCGCAGGTACCGTGCCACCGGGCTAACGAGTCCTTCGGTCCTTGGCGACTTCGCGTTCCCGTAATCATATGCAATTCCGGGTCCGTGACAGTGTCCAGATCCCGCTGACGATTATTGACCGGAAGATGTTCCGGACATGTCCACATATATTCGAACCTATAGGGTCACACGCTTAACATTTTAGCGACATTTAGGAATGCTACTATTTATGGAGAACGAGAGAGAAGGGTTCCGAAAGTGTTTCGGATGATCTCGAAAGTGTTCCGAGAGGTCCCGGATGGTTCCGGTGATGTCTGGAAGTGTTCCGAAAAGTATCGGAAGGTTCTGAAAGGTTCTAGAAGGTTCTAGAAGGTTCTAGAAGGTTCTAGAAGTTCTAGAAGGTTCCAAAAGTCCTAGAAGGTTCTGGTGGAGTTGGTGCGTACGGCGCAGGTACCGTGCCACCGGGCTGACGAGTCCTTCGGTCCTTGGCGACTTCGCATTCCCGTAATCATATGCAATTCCGGGTCCGTGACAAATTGGTATGAGAGCCGAGCTGACCGTAGGAAGCCAATTGCAGGTGGTCGTTAGATAGGAGCTTCCGCTGCGCTGCGCCAGTTGGCCGCTGTGCCACTTGGTCAGCAAAACTATTTAAAAAGTAAAACCTATGTTTAAACTCAATAAGTAGATTGCTCTTTATTCCTTAACCTCATCGCTCTTAGTTCTAAATTTCTTCTCCATTGCATTTGTTTTCGCTTGTGTGGCTAACCCTATCCTCTCTAACCCTAAAAACTATATAGGATGGTGTACAACATTGTGACCGACCCACACCAGCTGGGAGGTTGGGCTACCCTGTTGTGGAGGATGCTGGAATACCTTGGAGTGCCCCAGGAAGACCTCCCTGCTTTCCACGCCAAGACTTATAAGGTTCACGGGAAGACTCATTTTTGGATGGGATGGGTCACGGTGAAGGTCTCGGATTTGGATCAGACCTTTACAGCACCTAGACCAGGTGATGCGGACGCCCGAATGGAAGCTTCGAGGAAAGCAGTTCTCCACCTACGGCATCACTTTGATGAGATCTTCCTATTCTCCCCCTTCCGTCTCATTCCCCAGGTTACAGATGGTGGCGCTAGCATTATGGTACCAGCGCCAAGTGACGACGAAGAAGAAGATGAGACGGAGATGGAAACAGCTAATCACATTGTCTCTGCAGAAGTAATGCACGATAGGTTATATCGGGACTATGGGAATGCTACTCGAGAGGTGGAACGACGGACCAGAGTTAACCGCAAGCTCCGTTCCAAATTGCGCCGAAGGTATCAGGTGCCGGATGAAGATGAGTCCCGTGGAGAGAGTGAAAGGGATCTCAGGAGTCGACTAGAGGGGGGGTGAATAGGTCGGCTCTAGGAATTAAAATGCCTAATGGGTTTCTCTTCTGGAGATAGGTCAATCCTAGAGAAAGTATATGGAACTGATGCAGGTAACTGAGACTCAGCAAGATATATCAGATAAACACCAGACACTCAGATAGCAAACTCAGCTGATGTAGAACAAGTTATATTCAGAGCTAACTGAGTCTCAGGTGTGAGAGTCAAGTGAGTGCATCAGATGACGTGAACAAGAAAGGTACTAGTTTTAGCAAGAGCTAACTGAGTCTCAGGTGAGGAAACTCAGTTAGTGTGCAACAGATAAAGGTGCTCTAGTGATCTAAGCATGCATAGATAACAAAATAATAAGAGCAGATCACAAGACAGATAGTAAAGCACACAATGGTTTGTTTTACCGAAGTTCCTACTTCTTGCGAAGCAGTACGTCTCCGTTGAGGAAGCTGTTCTCACAGCCGGCACCAAATCGTGCTCTTTCCTCGAGTACCTTTCTTGTGTGGAATCCTTTTATCTTGCTGCTGCAAGACAGGCAGACCCGAATCGCCCTCACAGACTCTTGGTGGCAGCCACACAAGACTTGGCTTGCTCACCAACTCCAAGAGCACTCCCACTCTTGGAGGAACCAGTACCTCGAAGATTACACCTGAAGGACTAAGTAACTCACTCTCACGATGGATGCACGCAGGCAACACTCACTTGGAGACCTAGAGCTCTTTCTTTCTCAACAGGTTGCTTTCGGGTTAGAGGCAAAGGTTGGGTAAAGGTTCGAGGTTGAAAACCTCCCCAGGTTCCCTATTTATAGGGTCCCTGGCAGCTAGCCGTTACCCTCATGCCACGTCAGACAAAGAGTCACCAGACCTAACCTATCTGAGACTCAGCTAACGAGCACCTCTGGTAACCTACTAGCCACGGCTGAGCTACCCACCTGAGTCTCAGATGCCAAACTCAGGTGGACTCGGTTGCCTCAGGCAGCACCTGAGCACAACTCTGGCCGGCTCACTACAAGCCTACAACTGACCAGAGAGCAATGACCTCGCCACAGTCCCTGACCAGCTCGCTTAGACCCTTGGCACTGGTTCCAAGCTTCTTCACCGAAGACGACTGCCCTTGTAGACGCACAGCGAACCCTTGGTCCAGATCCACCATCTTCCTAGCTCCTCTAGGACTTATCAAGCTTGCATTCACGGCCCTTGAACTCCATCAAGCAACCATCACCTCGCTTGCCCTCGAGCACAGCCTCGGCTTCCTCGCAACTGTGCCTCAGGAACCTAGCTCAGCTGGTCCTTCTGACCTTCCTAGTTCCTTGCTCTTTTTAGGGCTCATCATCAACAGTTGTCTCACTTCAGCTTTCACCTGTCCATCTAATCCCTGTTCACACTCATTGCAAAACATTAGACACAGGTGAGGATTGCCAATAACCATCAAAACCAAACTCTGGGGCAAGATAGCCATCCTCCCAAGCTCCATGGGAGTGGATGCACTTTCAATCTCCCCCTTTTTGGTGGTTAGTGGCAACCCCTTTAAAACATTCATTTAGATAAAAAGAGTATTGCATTTAACCTTGTTTGACATCAACTCCCCCTTAAGATGTGCACAAGTGAGATTTTGCATTTGAATACAAGTGTACAGATCAGATTTAAACATTGGAGAGTTGATGCAAAAACAGGTTCTCACAACATAACTGAGAGTATAAGCACAGCGGAATAGCAGGTATGTTGGAGGAGTACTCAGCAAATAAGATAACAGAATGGATTGCATGCTTGAGTACAAATATCAAATATCAGAGCGTCATGTATATATCGAAAATCAGAGCATAGAGCTAAAGTAAGGAATATCATGTATCAGAGCAGAGGATCAATGTATTTCAATATATTTGAGCAATAACAGACAATACAATACAAAAATGAGGTGTTCAAGACTGATAAAATCATTTTGCAGTACATAGAATGTCTTGACACACATGCAGTCTAGTCTACCCCTTTACATGCTGCTCCCCCTGAATATAATACTCTCCCCTTTAAGCTATTCTCTCCCTACTCTCTCCCCCTTTGCCACTAAGCACTAAAAAGAGATAGGAAGAAGAGAGAAAAAAAATCCTCAGGGAGCTGGCTTTGGTTGCAGGAGGGATAGGATCTGATCAAATTTGCTGTTGACTGAGGCCTTGAGATCTGCCATCTCACTCTTGAGTTCAGATTTCAGCTGAGCCATTTCTTGTTGCAGTTCATCTTGTCTCCTCTTGATGGCAGAGATCTGTACTGGCACAACCCGTTTAATGAAAGCATCAATAGCTGCGGGATTGTCTAGACGTTGAACCAAAGGAAGACTGTCTGATGAAAGGTTCACAGAGACCGATGCTTGTCGCTCAGCAGGAGGAGATGATTCTCTAGCTGAGTCTCGGGTGGGAGACACCTGAGGCTCAGGTAGGATTGCTGGGAGATCAGCTGCTGGCTGAGGTGATCTGACTGAGACTCTGGTGGCTTGCTCTGGAGGCTCTGAAAAGCCTGACTGAGATGAGTTGAGGATGTTGTAGAAAGGAAATTCATCTTCATGGTCATCCTTCTGAGGTCTGAATTTGCTGAGATATGTCTTCTTGTCAAAAGAGAAGACTGAAGATGCTAAAGATGTTCTTTGGAGGATCATATGCATTAGATATGAGCCATATCTGATCTTGTCAGTTCTGTTCTTCTGGCACTCATTTATTTCTGAGAATAAGTATCTGGCCACATCAAACTTCTCTTTCTTGGCTATGAGCTCAAGAATTCTCCATACTGGATTGTATATGGCATCAGTTCCTCCACCTTTGGCACAGATGGATATGTTCAAGATCTTCACTATGTGCTTGGGTGTTTTCATCAATCCTTTGAAATTGGAGATATGCTTAGGGACTGCACCCTTAACAGGAGGAGGCACAAAGCCTGTAGGGAAGAACTTCTTCCTTTTCTCATTAGGAACCCAATCTGGCAGGAGACTCTTATCTTCTTCTGAGCCTTTGGATATGCTGATCTTCTGTAGCTTTGACCCTGATGGAAGATTGAACATATCTGCAAACTCTGGAGCTGTGATGCACAGCAGTTGACCTCTTGTCATCCAGAGCATATAATCTTGATTGTTCTGTTCTACAAAGACGGTTGCATAGAATTCCTTGATAGCTTCAGAATCATAATCTTGGTTTAAACTGCATATCTGATCAAGTTGAACAGCAGCTAAAATCTGCTTCAGATTTCCTAAGCCGTTCTTGGCAAGGTTTTCCCAATCAATTGGCATGTTGTCAACAAAACCTTTCTTCTGCAGCAAGAGATGATAGCTTGATTGCTGCTGATCATTCCAAAACCTTGGATCGGTGCAATGTCTTCTTTTCAGATTTCCTTCACTGTCAAAATATGGATTTGTGGTTCTCATGGCAGTGTA
>JAGXJF010000894.1:0-32104 GCA_019208055.1 Stipa capillata
TCTTGTAGTGGTTAGCGTTAGCAGTCGCCTGTCCATCCTCAATAGCTTTGAGGCGGTTCTCCTGCATTTGCATTCGCTCATTGGTCCTGTGGAGATCATCCGTGAGACCTTTCAAGACATCTTCTTCCCCACCTGCCATGGTTAGCAAAAGGAAACAAACCCTAGTGCTACTGGAATATGGGGAGGGGGGGGAATGGGTGGCAAGAATCTCAACAATTCAGTAGCAAATACCAAGCTCTTACCAGTTCTTACCGTGCTGCAGTGGTTGTCGGCCTTTGGCGGTGTCAAAGATGATCAAGAGGTTAATATAGCAATTACCAAGGTGACCGAACACAGTACAATATAGGAAGGTGGAGCTTGGTTGGCTTCGTATGGTAGCAAGGAGTAGCAACTATCAATGCAGCAAATGCAAGTTGAATGAATGTTCAAAGTACTAGTCACTGTTGCTGACACCTAGCTAGACCAATGAAAAGCTAATCAATGTCCTGTAAACAATGCCCCAGAAGGTACTGAAACTACAAAGGATGGATGAGTGTTATCTGAGAATTTTTTTTTCTTTTTTTTTCTTTTCTTTCTTCTCAGAACCCACTCAATAACTCAAAGGAAACAACAGTAGTCTAAGACGTGGCGGCCAAAACTCAGCACAAGCCTTGTCGTGGCAGAGATGAAGCAAAGCACAGGTTCTGCTGCCGTGGCAGCAAAAACTGCCACTTTTTCTTGCCGCGGCAGGAAATTGGCAGCGTTGGAGAGGGAGTTTGGCAGCTCCGATTGTCGAACGGTCTACACGGCTGTGAGCAGGAGGGCAAGCTCTATATCCCCAGAAATTTTGAGCCAATTCGGAGAAAGTCGACGAAACGGCTCATGCAAATCCCGGCCCGAAATCGAAGATTTTGAAAACGACTCCCGAACGAATTTACGTGGCAGAAGCTGGGATCAAGGTGGAAAGCAAGTCCTCGACTCAAGCTAACCAAGGAAACAAGAATCATCCAATTCGGAGTCCGGGTGAAGGAGATATGCCCTCCGCAAGATCAAAAAAAGTAACGGAAAAACTTCCGGAGCGAAAAAGTCCTACTTAGAAGCCAAATTTCGAGGGTCAAGACGGGTACAGGTGTATACATGTGTATTTTATTCAGATGCGCCTCGTCGTTAGCTTCGATTTGAGTGGTCGTGGACCCAAAACGGACTCCGTATGAGAAAGTTATGGCTGTTTTTCTGAACCCTCTCAAACTAGAGTTGGATCTGGACTCTGCCTTGCCGCGGCAGCAGATTTGGCTGTTTTTCTTGCCGCGACAGGACTTTGTTGGCTTCTGCAGAGAGTTTGGATGCACGAAAAGGGCTGAAATTTTTGGGACAAGATCAGCACATATATGTCTCACAAACGGCAGAGTTTGAGCCCAATCCGAACACTTTAGTTTTTGGAGTCCGACACTAATACGAATTGTGTTTGCCCTGGACTCTTCTTCTTCCCGAAACCAATCTGCAAGGATGGTAATGGCAGCAAGGATGCAAGACACGACTAGCAAGACACCAAGATCTAAACTATGACCAGCAACGTGACACGACAATGCAACAGAAATTCAACAATGCAAATTAACTGAAAGATAGATGCAAAGGCACAGATTGGCTTGGACAGGGAAACTAATCTACTTTTTTTGAAGCTTTTTCTTGGACAATAGGTAGAAACAAATCTAACTACGAAAACGATAAATCTCACCGATCAACTTGAGCTCTGATACCACTTGATGAAACAGGGGCCCGATCTTTCGATGAGACGAAGGTAACTATCGATTTGGTGGAGTTTGACCTTGACGATCCGACTATACCGTACGCGATGATACGCCTTAGCAATCGCTAAACCAACCTCCGATGGTTATTGACCTTGCCGTAGGCGCGATCAACCTGAACAACGACGTTCGAGTTCCTGCAAGCAACCGAAGAACCAGCAAGAACTAAGATTGCAATCTGAAATTGCGAGTATAAAATTGGCACAAGAGCTAGAAGAACAAAGTGTGGGATTCCACTGGAGATCTAAACAAGGCGGTAGTCCTACACGACTTGTAGATGCAATATTGTAGCAGTAGCTAAACAATTCAATGAAACCCCCTTAACCCTAGGGGTGGCAACTACTATTTAAAGAGAGAAGAAAGGGGAAGGGGTACTGTTCACGCGCGTGAACAGTAGCGTGAACAGTACATGGGCGCGTGAACAGTACAAGGGGGGTTGGCATGGGGCGCACTATGGCTTACAAGACCCTTGGGCCCAAGAAAAAGGTGACGCAGCACCATCTATTAGGTATATGTCGTCCTTCACGGTGATTACAGCCTTGTATCGCCACCATCCTTCTCCTCACTTGAACCCATGTTCCTGAGTAACATAACATCATCTCCTTTAGGTAGCATCATGGAGTTCATAGCAAATGACGGAGCTCCAAGAAACGAATTTACCTGACAATTAAGTTGGCGTGCTCGAGCTCGTGTTACGGGACCCTTTACTAAGGTTGTATCGATGTTAGGGATGTCCTCATCAGCTAGGGAGACTCCCTCCAGCATCATATATCGCCTGTATTTCTTCGATGGTCATTTCTCGGCTAGCAGCTATCTTCATCAAGTCCTTTCCCTTGCCATGCTTCGGTGATGCCACCTTGGGAGACCTCTTCGGTGATTCTTGTGTTGTCAGCTCAAGCTGTCTCGGTGATAGCACCGCTACCACAAGAGGCGAGAACGTCAAAAGCTCCACTGGTTCATCTGCCAGTCGCAGCGAAATCTTCTTAGTCGGCCACGATGCATCGAGAGAGATGTCCCGCTTGGACCACTGGATGAATGTCCCCTTGGCTTGACTTGGAGTTAAGATCTCGCTATTCGGTGGAATCGGGAGCTTCAGCTTGCTAAAAGTGTCGTTAACCCCATCGATGCTCACCTTTGCGTTCATAGGATCTAGGGGGACGCTATGTATCCTCTGCTCTCCCGTTGCTGGGAATACTAGCCCCCAAGCGGCATCCACGAGACCATCATGCTCACCAACCTAACTTGAATCGTGCATCTCGTGGGAGCCTACATCAAAGAACGCGTTTCAGCCAACAAGCCACAAACAATCTTATGTGAAATAATTTTTTAAGGTATATCAAGAATACCTCGATCTCATTAGAGGGGAAGGTAGAAGTTGTATCTTCCTGGCTAGTCAGGAGGTCGATCGACGCGCAGCTACTGCGTCGAGCCCTAGGGTTGGTAGCAACTGGTTGTTCTTGTCGTGGAGTTAGAATCCATTATGCTCTTAAGTCCCGAAGTATCTTTTGCTTGGACTCTTTGCGCTTGCATTGTTCTTCAGCGGCTTTCCTCGCCCTTTTGCGTTCGCGCTTCACCTCCAAAGCATGGGAGAGTCCAAACTTGTGGGGAACGAGAGAACCTACACCCCTCGTGCGACCTGGGTGCTCAGGGTTTCCCAAGCCCTCTTCGAGTACATCTCCTACGAAGGTGCCAGCCTGGGATGACGCATCGAACTCCAGCTGCAAAAGCCAGAATTATTTGTTACTACAATTGGTACGATTGACAGGCTGTTAGTACGACTAAGGCGGGATTTATATCTCACCAAGCATCTGTACACTTGTGCGTCAGCTGGGTTCTCAAATGAAAGGACCAAGATGTTGCCTGGAGGGGGGTGAATAGGCAATTAAAACATCTAATCAATTCTAGCTAACTTAAATGCGGAATTAAACTATTGGCTATGAACTAGATTATTCCCCCTCAAAAGCTAAGTTCAACTAGTGCACGAGCAACCTAATCAAGTGGGTATGATTTCAAAACTAGGTTGATTAATAAGCAATACAATATGGCAAGCAATTCAATTCTATATAGCAAGAATGAATTGCAAGAATGAAATGTGATATGTAAAGGAAACAAGGGACAAACGATGTATGTCCCGGAGTTTGAATATCCACCGATATCCTACGTCTCCGTTTGAGGACCCGATCACACTTGATCAAGGGTGGGCTCCCTCTCAAGCCACTTCCTCTCGAGGACTCTCCAGAGTCTCCTCGACCACTACGGCTAGCTCCTTCCTCCACTCCCGGAGATGGCGAGCTCCAAAGCCACTTCACAATTCCTCGGGCCTCTTCACAATTCTTCACGAAGAGATCACCGAGCTCTCAACCACTAAGCCGTCTAGGAGTCGGTGGCCTCCAAGAGTAACAAGCTCTCGGACACGCGCTCGAACACAATCGACGCCGAATGCTCAACATGATGCAACAAATGTATACGCCAAGTGCAACCAATGCACAAACTCTTCCTCACTCTTCAATCTAGCAACACATGCACTTGAAGACTTTGAAGAGGGCAGGAGCAAGAAGGAGAGGATCAACAAATGACCCAAGAGGCAGCAGCAACCATCCCCCACGGGCTAGGGTGGGTATAAGTACCCAAACCCCCAAAAACTAGCCATTGGATGGTTTCTGCGAAAAGGCCGGTTAGACCGCCTTATAGGGCCGGTCAGACCGCCCTTACTCCAACGGCTATAAAACTAGCCGTTGAACATCCTGACACACAGGAAAATAGCCAGGCCAGTCCGACCGCCACACAAGGCCGGTCAGACCGCCCTTACTGATCCAACACAAGATCGGACCTTCCGATCCAAGATCGGATACTCCGACTTTTCTAGAGCACTTAAAACACGGGCGACTTCGGAACTTTCGGGAATATCGGAGTATCCGAAAAATCATGTCCGGAACCTCCGACACGACCGGAACATCTGATATTCTCATCAGAACTTCCAAAGTCCCAAAGAAAAGAGCCAACACACAGCTGGACACAGAGGCCCGGTCTGACCGCTTCACTGAGCCGGTCAGACCGCCTTTACTGAACTCACACAGAGAACACATGTCCGGACATTCCGAGGTAAAAACCCCGGATACTCCGGACACCAAAACCGGACACACCAGAATCAAAACCGGACACACCGGAAATTCCAACTCAAAAGAGATAAATGAATTCCAGCAGCGGATCTCGGAGATACCGGGATTCCATCCCGGTACAACCGGGAAACCTACTGGAAGCAAGAAACCATCCGGTCAGACCGCCACAAGAGGGCCGGTCAAACCGCTTCACAGAAAAACCCAGAGACATGGGCTGGGCCGGTCTGACCTCTAAGAGGACCGGTCAGACCGTCTTACATAGCGGTCAGACCGCCACATGAGGCCGGTCAGACCGCTGGGACTTAGGCAGAAACCTAGAACACTAAGTTCTAGATTTTTGGCTAAACGCGACACGCACATGCAACATATGATTGAGCATCCGACACCCGATGAGATCGCGCAACCTGTCCGTTAGCCCCTCTTAATAGAACAGCTATCGAACCTATAATCCGGTCTCCCACCAAACTCTGTGAGACCGGTAAAATAGGAAACCCTAGCTAGGCATACCTTTGCCTTGAGCAATCCTTGCCGGACTTGACGAACACATCATCCAAGTCCTGTCGCTTCTCATTGCTCTTCTTAGCTTATCATCAACTCCACTTGAGCTTGATGACGATCTTCATCCTCGCTTCTATCTCGATCCTCTCTCAATCTTCGGAAGCGTGATGAAGTCCAATTGATAGCTCCCCATGCATCAAGTATGGGAGGCTTTTCTCTTTTCATCTTCTTCACCGGTTCACCATCAAGGCTTGAACCGCAAGCATCAAGTTCATGAGTCCTCACCATGCTCGACTTGATCTTGCTCTTCCATTTGGCACATATGAATAACTCGATTCATCTCTTGCCACCATATGGATATAACCCCAACTCACTCTCAAACACATAGCATGTGGGTTAGTCCATAAGCCTAAATTGACAATCTCATATCTTTGTCACTTGGTCCATCTACCGCAAGCGACAAAGTCTTCTTTGCTTGATTGTCAACTTTCTTCAATCCAACTTATGGATTTAACTTCGATCCTTTAGCTCAACATCTGAGCCCATGGATCCTAACCCCCAACACACTCTATCACAAAGCAAATGGGTTAGTCCATTAAAACATTATTGATGACAATATACCTTAGTCATTTGAACCACTCAAATGACTTAGCCTTCACGCTTATCACCAATCTTCTCGAGTCCAACTCATGGACTTCTTCTTGTTCTTCGCTTAGATCAGATCATGAGCTTCGCACACCTCGATCATCTTTGAGTTCACTCCTTGAACTACAATCTTGATCATCTAAGATTTCTTCTCTCTAGCTTCTTCTTGATCACATGAGCATCACCTAGAGCTCATTGATCTCGATGCAAGTCTTTTGATCTCATGGCATTCTTCAATGAATCCATGCTCTATCAATCATTGCATCACCTATGGAACAACCTTCAAACAATTCTCAACACAATTGTTAGTCCATAGGTACTGTCATTAATTACCAAAACCACACTTAGGGGCTATATAAACCTTCATCAAATAATAGGTCGCCTGAAACCGATGTCGATGCAGATGCCTTGACTCTAACCTAGGCTTTGGTCCTCGCATCCGCGATATTCGCAAATCTGGGAGGGGCATCCGATTGCGATACCTGTTCATCCTGCCTTTCCCATCTCTTCGTCATTCCCACGCAGCCGGCAGTTCCTAGACGGCGTGGATGCTTGTTTCTCTTAGAGAGCTCCTGGTTTTGCTCACTCTTCAGCTTGAATTATTCTGTCATCTTCATCCTAACAAACTCATTCCAAACCTCAGGAGTAATCATCGGCCACTTCTCGAAAGGCTCCACCTCGGCATACACGTATTCTTTGACGAGGACAGTCTTCCAGTTCTTCCAAGCCTTGCAGGCTGTCATCTTAGCAGCTCGCTCGATACGAGCTTTCCATTCTTCGGGGAAGATGCAATATCCCAAGATTTCCCCCGAAATCGCAGCGAGCTATTCTGTTCCTACTCTCTTCCAACTTTCTAAAGTGATTGGGGCCCGCTCTCTTGCTACGATGCCGTAGACCGTGTTGAACTTTCTCCTTGCGTTCTCAAGCTCATCTGGTGCCCCTGAGTCATGCAAGTGCGTGACCGTGTACTTTGCATCCGGTCTCTTTGACCGTTTCCTTTCTTCTCCTCGACGGGCCTTTTTCTTAGGCCCGGAGGTGCTTGTTGTGTCGCCGGACGGCCTAGGTGGTGACGGCGACCGAGAGTCACAATTGTCCGGTGATCTTGGGATAATAGAGGACAAATACATAGAGAGGATAAGTAAAGCAAAATGGAAACAAGTTTTATGCTAGTCTTCGCTGAAGTCGTTCAAATAATGCAACGGGTCAGGATGGAAAGCTCCAGCCAAGCAATAACACCAACTAATAGCATAACAAACTCTCAGCAATAGGTTATTTTTGCATAACAAATGAACAAGACTTATTCACTGATACAGATCAACAATAGCATCAACTAATTCTCAGCACCACATCAAAATGAATATATAGCAAACACTTGTTTGGAAATCTTTTAGACACAAACGAGGAAGATATGATAAAGATTATGGATGCAATTCTTTTTTATCCCAGCCCTTTAAGTTAATTAATATTAATACGAAGACTTTATTGGCGGCGCCCTTCTTCCCCCATTGTAGCTCCCTGTACAGACACAAGTACGGTACTACATAGAACGTCATTGCAATGGATAAAATTGAGATAACAACACCAAGTAACTAAAAGTTTGATTATTCCAAACACCAAGATCAGTCATTAAACAATAGACGAAAAGAAATAGAAAGTTCACAATGCAACGGAACCAGTTCATGAAAGCATAAATGAATGTGTAGAAGACCACGGTGCTGGATATGTGTGCTCTCATGACCCAATGACTAAGTGAAAATTATGCCAACCTATTTCCTGGAAGAAAGGAAGGAGCAAGCGCGAGATACAAATACCTCAGCAAATCACAACCAAGGGTAGAAGATTAAGTCATAATAATTAACGGAAATACATCACGAGTAAGGTAGTTATAGGAGGTACGATGTATTGCAAGTACAAGAAACTGTAAGGAAATTAACGTCGCATGAATACACTGGATAAAGAGATAATGAGATAAAACATTGAGTGGGCAAGATAGATGGGTAGACAATAGCTGGGGTGCAAGGGTCTCCTCTGACTTAGCTGAAGCAAAGTTAGGCTGCCGTGGCCAGTAGACCTCACCATTTATAATATATCTAACGATCAACGATGTAGCAACCCGGGGAGGAGGTATTTGTACCTTGTGTGGTGGACCGGGGAGGAGGTGGCAGCGGCTCGAACGACGGAGGCGCCGACTCGGGCGACGGTGGCACCGGCTAGGGCCACATCGGTGGCGGCCCGGGTGACGGTGATGGCCATGGCTCGGCGGCTTGGAGACTTCGTCCGGCGCGTCGGGGAGGCCATCTCGGAGGAGGGGCGACGGTTGAGGCGGCTGGAGCAGCGGCGGTTAGAGGCGGCGGCAGGTCTTGCGAGAAAGGCGGGAGTCGAAAACTTTGTGAAGTTCCAGAGGAGAGAGACAAATCGGTTTTTATTTACCAAAGTCATCGCAGCCGGTTAACCCCGAGAAACTGACTGAGAAAATATACTACAGTTGGTTCGGTTAAAAAACCGACTGAGATAATTTTCTATCTCAGTCTTCGGTCAAAAAAACCGACTGAGATAATTTTCTATCTCAGTCGGTTCAGTCCACATAACCGACTGGGATAATATGCTATCTCAGTCGGTTTGCTGAACCAACTAAGATAATGTTCTACCTCTATCTCAGTCGGTTGGGAAAGGCAACCGACTGAGATAACATACTATCTCAATCGGTTTGGTCGCTTGAAACCAACTGTAATATGTTTACGCAGTCGGCGCTTCAAAGGAACCCTAAACCCTAACCCTAAGCCCTAAACCCTAAATTTATTTTTTTATTTAAGTTATTTTATTTGTATTTAACTTATGTTCTTTGTAGATAAGTTATTTTTTATTTAAGTTCTTTTCTTTGTAGATCAGTTATTTCTTTTGTATTAACATCATAGAACATATACGATTATTCTAAATCATAAGAAATAGTACCATATATCATTAATATCGAAAGTTATGTTACAAAATAATTCCTTCTTGATGATCACTTCGTTTATACGGAGCAGGATCATGCTGCAATTCATATTCGACCATTATTCCATCATCGGGGGCTGGGAACTCATCGATTTTGTTATAATCTTCCTCATCCACCACATGTTCAACTCCGACAATACTCCTTTTTGAGGGCATAACTACGTGCCACTTCTTGTTGGATGGATCGGTAATGTAGAAGACTTGATGAACTAGTTGAGCGAGGATGAAAGGCTCGTTTTTGTATGCGACACGTTCAAGGTTCACGGTGGTATGGCATTTGTCATCAAGTATCACTTGTTTCTTATTGACCCAGCGGCAACGAAACAACGAAATTTTAAAATTTTCGCCGTAGTCAAGCTCCCAAATCTCATTTATGTACCCATAGTACAGTTGTTTCTTGCCATCTGTTTCGAGAGCTTCTACACAGACACCGCTATTCTGCACCGTGCTTTTCATATCTTGTTCTTTTGTGTAAAAGGTGTATCCATTAATTTCGTACCATTTCCATGTGATGACCGACCATGCTGGGCCTCTAGCTAAATATGAGAATGCACCACTTGATGGGAGTACACGGAATCACTCTTTGAACCATTCATTGAACTCTGCATTGTGATGTTTTATGATCCAGTCATTTGCGCGAGTCAGATTTTGTTGACGTAGAATGTTCTTGTGTTCATTCATATATGGCGAAACAATGGCAATGTGCTGCAAAACAGTTAAATGGGCTTGAGCATATTCAATCTGAACAGGATCGATCACTTTCCTTCCAATGGTCCCTACACTGAGCAGCCTGCCCTCATGGCGAGATCGAGGCACGCCTACTGGTTGAAGATGGGACATGTAATTAACACAAAACTCAATTACCTCTTCTGTTGTTTAGCCTTCGATGATACTGCCCTCAGGGTGCGATCGATTCCGAACATAGTGCTTCAGAATTCCCATGTAGCATTTGAATGGGTACATGCTGCGAAGAAACACAGGGCCGCACATCCTTACTTCGTGCACTAGGTGGATTATGAGATGAACCATGACATCAAAGAACGATGGAAAGAAAAACATCTCGAGCTCGCATAGAGTTTTCACCACCCTATCTTGCAGACCATCTAGTTCTTCAAGGCTAATGACCTTCTTCCAAAGTGTGTTAAAGAAACCACACAGCTTCGTGAGAGTCCACCGTACGTTTGGTGGAAGAATATTCCTAATTACAACTGGGAGCATCTTTGTCATAAGCACATCGCAATCATGTGACTTCATGCCAATTAATTTTAGATCTTCCATGAAAACAAGTCTCTTGATGTTGGCGGAGTAGCCAGATGGAACCTTGATGCCATGCAAGCAATCACATAACTCAGTCTTCTCTGGCTTGGAAAGGGTATAACAAGCAGGCGGAAGGAACGTCTTTCCGTTTGCAGTTTTCTGCGGTCTTAATTCTGGTCGGATTCTAATATCTTCCATGTCTAGGCGTGCATTCAGACCATCTTTTATTTTGTCAGGCATGTTCAATAAGAGACCCATTATGCTATCGCATACATTCTTCTCTGCGTGCAACACATTGATGCTGTGACGGACTTCTAGATACTTCTAGTAAGGGAGGTCCTAGAATATTGACTTCTTCTTCCTGATGGGTTTCTCAACGGGCTTCATTTTCTTCGTTGTACTTCGCCTTTTAAACATCCCCTTTTCAAGCACAACTTTCAAGTCTTTAACCTGATCGTGGATCTCGGTGCCGCTAAAAATATGTGGAGCTGAGCCTTTCTCGACAGTTTCATCGAATTCGTGTCTCATCCTGCGGTAACGGTAATCCCTTGTAAGGAACCTATGATGACGCATGTACACCGTTTTCTTAGAGTGTTTTAGCCACCTACTTGCTGTATCAACAAGGCATTGAACACATGCATTGCTCCATTTAATAGTTTGCCCTGAACAATTACCGTTGGCTGGATAATCGTTGACGGTAATGAACAACATGTAGCGTAACGTAAAGTTTTCCTCTAGGTGTGCATCCCATACCCTTACGCCTTCATCCCAAAGAAGTTTAAAATCATCCACTAATAGGGCAAAATACACATCAATGTCGTTACCAGGTTGTTTCGGACCTTGGATAAGTATTGCCATCATGATGTACTTCTTCTTCATACACAATCAAGGTGGAAGGTTATACATTCCTCGTCTCTTCACCGAATATAGCATATCTCCTGTCAATATTTATCCACTATAAAGAATCTGCTGGATATCTCAACATTCCATCATCTGTACGCTCATCTACGTGCCAATGCATCAGTTTGGCCTCCTTCGGGTTCGCAAATAAGCGCTTCAAACGGGAAATTATGGACAAGTACCACGCAACCTTAACAGGAGTCCCCTTCCTCACATCTATGCTTTCTCCGACATCATCACCGTTGATCTTACGCTTATATCACGAAGCTTTGCACACCGGACATGCCCGTAAATTCACGTACTCTTTACGGTACAGGATACAGTCATTCCTACAGACATGTATTTTCTCTACCTCTATTCCCAAAGGGCAAAGAACCTTCTTAGCTCTGTATGTAGTTTTTGGCATCTGGTTTCCCTTTGGAAGCATATCCCCTAACAATGTTAGGAGCGATGAGAAGCTCTTATCGGTCCATCCGCTGCTAGCCTTCAGTTTTAGCAGTTCTAGAGCGCCCGACAACTTTGTGAACTTGCAGCCAGAGTATATTGGTTTCTCCAAGTCTTCCAATAAGCAGACAAATTTCCTGTACTCCCGATCATTCTCACAGTTTTCTTCGACATCTCGGATCATCTGATCTAACTCGTTGTCTTCATGCGACAACGTGTCGTTTTGCGACGCGTGCTCTTGTGACGCACATACATCATCACGCGTCTGCTCAAGAGGTGT
This sequence comes from Stipa capillata, assembly GCA_019208055.1. Classification (NCBI taxonomy): domain Eukaryota; kingdom Viridiplantae; phylum Streptophyta; class Magnoliopsida; order Poales; family Poaceae; genus Stipa; species Stipa capillata. The sequence goes on from JAGXJF010000894.1 coordinate 11,922, forward strand.
GCTATTGACAGTATCAGCCACGTCGTTGCCTTCATCCATGTTTGTCGCACCTTCCTCTACAATCTGATCTTCACCGTGGCTGGTCCAACATGCATACCCCTTCATAAATTCTGTCCTGATCAAATGTGCTTGGATCTGTGCAAGGTTTGTGAAGCTCTTCAAATTTCACAATAACAGCATGGACAGCTGATCCACGTCTCCCCTGTGTTCAAACTATACTGTTCGGCTACTCGTAAGAATGCCGAGACGCCTTCGATGTACTCATTGTTAGCACGATTCTCAACGTACATCCACCGTCGATCCATCTATAACAACATGTAAATTTTATTAAATTGAGCAAGAACTATCAAAATATTATATGCCATAAAATTGTATAAAAATTACCATAAAATTTGGCAACACCACCCCAACCAACCTATATCAAGTGTACCAAACAATGGACACCTATATTCAAGGCTCAGCTAGCAACTTCGAACAGCATTTATGGATGTCGAACAGCATCATCTGAGTGGGTTCCAACGAAACAAGCGTATCAAAATTATCTCAGCCGGTTGGGAAAAGGGAACCGGCTGTAAAAGGTTACTTACCTCAGCCGGTACAAGTATTACAGTCGGTCTTCCACTCTGAACCGGCTGAGGTTAGATATTATCTCAGCCGGTTCATTCTATTCAGTCAGTTTTTTCACACCAATCAACTGAGACTTGAGTTCTTACTGTCGGTTTTGCTTGCACCGGCTGAGATCTGAGATCCAGAAAATCCTGTTCTATAATAGTGATTGAACATTCAGCTTTTGGATAGGTCGTATGTACTGCTTTTAAAAGTGTTCTATGTGTGTAAACAAGGACTAGCGGCGTAAGCTAAACTGTTTCATATCGCGTGGTCAATGTTGCCATCTCTATCTGACTATCTCACGATTCACACGAGCGCAATATTTTATATTATCAAGAAGGTTAAACTTCCATGTTTCTCCCAGAGAAGCTACAAATTCCCGTAATAACCGGGGGAAAGAAAATAATCCACATTGTTTACTTTGATAGATCTTGATTGTGGTGGTGCAGAATAATTAGATATACATTCTGAAATAGAATTTCTCAAAAAGAAGGAAAACCTTTCTTTTCAAGGATGGAGCACGTTGTGTACGTTAGAAACACAATTACATTTGCCATTATGAGCATTAGAGTGTGTATCTAGCTGTGCAATTAAGCAACAACCGCGGCTAGCTAATCGGAAAGCATTATCGAGAAGATAGCAATCAAATTTGGTTGTTCGTATCCAGATATCATTGTCGTCTTGACCCATTGGCCAGAACAGTATTTCCATATGCATGGAGTAGAGTCTTTTTTTTGTCCATACAAATATGTGTCTATATTACTATTAATAAGGGGGGTCCGTAGTAGCTGATGGAACGAGCGGCCAGTGAAATACTCCCTCCGTTTTTCTTAGGTGTATTAGTTCTTAGAGAAAATTCCTAATTCTAAGGTGTATTTCTGTTTTTACCCACCTCGTGCCAATTCTACCCCTCCACCTCCACGTACACTTAATTTTAAGGTGTATTAGTACCTCTTGCATGCTGCATGCATTACTTTTGCAAAAGCCAACCACTATAACCACTACGAGTGCTAGTTTTTCTGCGTTGTAGTGGCTGGCTTTTCCTTTGACCCGATGAGGACAGCATGTAGCTGGTAGGTGACGTTTTCTGTAGATGACAAGGAATAGTGGTGTACTGCATGCTTGGTTTAGCTAGGTTTTATCTGGCATGGCAGATTAGGATACATTAACATTAACAGTATGTTAAACCATCACAAGATCCGGATACGTTAAGATTAACCACAATATTAAACCATTACATCAAGCATTAAGAAACTCAATAGCCTCGTCTACAATAAGATGATCACACTCTAATCTAATCGGAAGTTCACCTAGCCGCGTCAGAAGTGTCTTTCGCATGTGGGGAACCTTGTAGCGATTTCTTCCTTTCTGCCTCAATACCTCACGCATGCATGATTGTAGAGTTAGGAATATACAGTTGCTTCGCTCGGCCGGGTACTCGTCATACGCGTGGCGTACCTTACTCATAATATCAGCAAGTGACCCTGGAGACATCTTATGAAACAAAGATTGTAGGGGCTGCAAAGAACCCTAAGTCCAAAATGTTTAGATCTGGCGAGTTCGGCGGCTGGCACGTAAGCCGAATGTCCCATCCATCAGCCTGTGCCGTGGCACAAAATGCAGGATCATCCACGGGGATGTGGGTCTTGGCATTGTCCTGCTGTATGAGTATTGTGCATCCACGTTCCGACGCTGGCCATTTCGCCTTGATAGCGGGAAGAAGCCTATTCACCATGTAATCTCTGCTCACATCTTGCGTCACTGCCGGCAGAACCTTCGTGATCATTGTACCCGCCTCACGGTTCTTACTCTTCCTTTTTGCATGATCCTCATACGTGAAAGGCCAAATGCCTATCTTACCATCAAATGTCATCGTACCATCCACATTGTATCGTGGCCTCGCTACCGCCGCCAAAAACATAACTTTCTCTATGAAACTCTTGCTTTGTGTGGTACGAAAAGGATCTTCTTCGTCTGCTGCCAAGTAGTAATTCTGAGTACCCTTTGTGCGGTAGAACCACTTTTCATCGATGTGTATGACATTGTACATCCCTTTAAAAGTTGGATCTTCTGGCAAGCTATGTGGATCAAAAGCATCTAAGCAAAATCGAAGTCTACCTCGCTTGTTCTCTTCTGTCAATGTAGACTTGATAGCATTTGTATGTCGCTTTAGCCTACCTTCCTTCAACCTACGCCACAAGGTAGTCTTCGCCATGTGCAGCTCATAAGCAAGATCTTTCAAAGTTGTTCTTTTGCTCAAATCTATTTTTTTCACAGCAAGCTCACCCCACGGCTCAACACACCTTGTGAAGTCCTCTCTAACAACATGGCATATATGGCTTGCTTTTCTTCATCTTTGTACTGTCGTCTCTTTTGATTGACTCGATTAGGTCCTGCAAAAGATTAGGAGTACAAGGTTTAGACCAATTTCAAATTAAAAAGTTAATTGCAACATTCTATCGATGGAAATTAAAAAGCTAACTGCAACAAAATCTCAAAGCGAAGCAATTGCATCGTACTCATCCTGCTCCGGTAGGTGCCGCTCTCCACCTCATGTCCGTTGCCAGCACCGCTGTCTAGCTCCAAGCCAATGTTCAAATCCAACCCATTGCCGCGGCTGCTATCCACATCGTGTCCGTTGCCGGCGCCGCTCTCCACGTCCAAGCCAACGTTCAAATCCAACCCATTGCCGCGGCTGCTCTCCACCTCGTGTCCGCGGCCGGCGCGGCTCGTACGATTACCGCAGCATCCTTGCCACACCGTGAGAGCCGGGCGAGCTCGGCGTTGCCCGCTTAATCCCAACTGAGCACGACCTCTGCGCTGCCCGAGGCCGCGAGCAGCACTAAAACGGCCAGTAGCGTCACCGCCGCTCGCGCCATGCCCGCTGCCGTGCCCAGCGTCGCCACCGCAAAGAGCATCATCCGCATCAATGCCGCCGAGGCCATGCTCGCTGCCAACCGTGCCCGCATCACCACCGCCACCTGAGCTCTGCCCGAATCCTTCTCCGTCTTCATTTTCTATGCGTCCAAGTAAAGCAAGAACGAATCAACAGAAATACTCACGGTACACAGCAATCAAACTTTCAAGAATTTGAACCAACTAACCTTCATCCGAAGCTAGCCATTGGTACTCGTAATTGAGGTCCTGGACTGCTCCATCGTAGTCTTCTGTCTCGTCCCAATTGAAAGCGCTGATTGGTGGTTCGTTCTCCATTGGTTTGTCATGCAAATGGAGAAGAAGATGAGAGGGAGGAGAGAAATGAGTGTGGAGTGATATCAAGCCCTATTTAAAGGCAAACTCCAATTCGAAAATTTGAAAATTTGGCGCAAATCAGCCCTTGTGATTCCCTCCGAAAATTTGTCAAAAAATTTCGGCCATGGACATGTCTTCTGGCGCGCGCTAAAATGTTTTAGATGCAGCCTGCTCCGAAACGGCCAGTACATGCAAGCTGCGCTTGCTCCTGTTGGCCATGCATGGCCCATGCAAAGCTAACTGCCGAGTGATACGCTGCATGCGGGGGCTGCCAGGAATTAATTAGCTGCCCTTAATTAAGGCACTGATCCAGGCTGTAACCAAGGGCTAAATCGTCCCAAATACCATCCTAAACAGCTCCTTGGTCTTAGCAAACGAAAAAATACACCTAACAAAGAGGAACGGAGGGAGTAGTAATTAGTTGTTGCGCAAATTAAAGTCATTATCTCGTCGAATACTCCCTCCGTCTAAAAATATAAGACACGTATGTATTCTAAGATTTATAATTAAATCTATAATATTTTAGTTATGTGACATAAAACTGTATTATTAGGTTTGTTTTCAAAAATATTTTTCAATAATATTGTTTTTATGTCACATAATCTTAAATCTTGAGATATGTATACGTTTTATATTTTAAACAGAGAAAGTATAATGTATACGACAATAATATTATTGTGGGTGTGGATTTCTAAGGAGACGGGTAAATAATGGAGCGTAGCATGGAAGTGAGCGGGTACAGCGGGAGTCTGGCACGACCTCAAAGGCTCGAATGAAGTCTGAAGACCTCGATTGCATCCTTGAAGTCGCGTGCATGTATGTTGGTGCGGGAGGTGACGTCAGCAAAGTGGGAATGCACGATGTTGTACGCGTGGAGGAGGAGCGACGACGGTAATGAGCCAACGCCGAGGACAGGTTTGATAATTCGCCGCACCTTCGCATGACTTTTGCACCGTATGCAGACAAGGGCCCTCTCACATAGCCAAACATGGTGACCGTGGCTCTGTCTCCGCCTGTCGATGCGTCCAAACTAAAATTTAAATGTATAGTTTGTACTTTGTAGACCAAATATCTAAACTGAAACACGTGTTCTTTATAATGAGGTATTCTCAAAGCAAGAACCTCAAAGCAAGAACCTCATTTATATATGAAACAAATGAAAAATTGGTGGAACAAATTGAAAGTGTTAATATAAAAAGTTTCAAAATATTATGAAACAAAAATAAGGGAAAAAATCAAGAGTGCACGGGAATACTTAATATTTTTAGTGTAATACTAATTTAAAAATGGAAAATGAATTTAACAAAAAAAATGTTTCCCTTGAGAAAACAGTCTCAGAATAAATAACACTATTGTTCCAGAAATATTCTTATAATTTTCGACAATTGTTATGATGAATTACAAAAATTTCCATATGAAATACTCTATCTACTTCACTATATCTGTTCTCAACCCACCGTATGTACAGACCAAATAAGTATTGATTCTGAGAAATAATCATGCATATCCCTATTAAATAACATTATACGACCCTTTAACCCAAAGCAATTTAATACGGTATAGCATGAAATCAACACAATTTTACACCCTTGATTTCCACAATATATGTACATTTTGAAATGGAGTCTCTTGAGGTTGATGACAGATATAGTAAAACGAAGGGAGTAACATTTTTTAGAATATGCTCCACCTTCATGCAAAATGTTCATGTACTCAACAAAGATGTTCACCTAACTTGTGAAAAATGTTCCGTTGCTAATGTTCCATTTTTGAGGAAAAATGAGAATGTTACAATAATTCGTCAAAAAAGTTCCACTAGCTTCGTTGGTGACGTCGTGACGTCGAATTTTTTTTGTCAAAACAAATTAATATGGGGTCTAGTTTTGAAGCCCTCGTCGAGATGAGTCCAACATGAAAATGGATTACGAATTGAATTAACGGTTTGGAGATAAATCATTTTTTATTCAAGTTTCGAATTAGATGCGCTGATGTCATCAAAACCGGACCCACGCTGTTAGTCTCTACCCAACGGACAATAGCCGGCGTCATCACCTTAATCCAACGGACAATAGCTCGCGCTATCACTTGATCTAACAGATAATAGCTGATGCTATCGCTTGATCCAATGGATAATAGTCGGTGTCATCCATTGATCCAACGGACAATAGCTTAATCCAAGTGTGTCGTTGTGGAAGATAAATCGGGGCATGTGCCGACTCATCACCAATTATGAAAATTGTCCCGGCTCATGACCAATTTCTGAAAATTGTCCCGGCCCATGACCAATTCTGATCGGCCACATGCTGATTGGCAGCAACAGATGCGTATGGGACTCTTTTTTCTTTCTTCGGATCAGCGTAGATGGAACATTTTTTAGAATGTGCTCCACCTTCATGGAAAATGTTCATGTACTCAACAAAAATGTTCATCTACTTGTAAAAAATGTTCCGTTGCTAATGCTCCACTTTTGAGGAAAAATGAGGATGTTACAATAATTCGTCAAAAAAGTTCCACTAGCTTCAAAACAATGTTCCACTAGTTCAAAATTGTTCCAGAGTCCAAAAATGAAAGTGGCTAGTTTGTGTCGATCTCATAGCGGAGTGTCAAACAATACAAACACTCACTGTTGGAACAGATTATAGCTATTGGCGAAACAGGAAAAAAAAATGACAGCAGGAGAAAAAGGGAAATAGAAGAAATTAAAAGTTGTGTGGAACAAATTGAAGATTTTGATCACAAACAAAAATAAGAGGTACTTATGGAATGAAGAATAATATTCGTATAACAATTGAAAATTTCTAGTGCTAATAATAAGAAAGTAGCAAAAATAAGGAGGAACAATAAAAAGACCTAGTCAAAGTAAAGCTCGAAATATGGAACTTGTGTAAATGCAGAAAATGAAAATAAATGAACAAGAAAGAAAATCGAATTTAAAACTTATCCAAAAAAAGAAAAAAAATCGCATGATCCTACTGCAAAAGTGAGATTCTTGAGAGCTCAAGCCAATGACTACAAACATCAACCCATGATTCCAAACCAAAGCATATATCACATTCTTGTAGTTTAGCTGTCGGAGAAATCCTTTTAACTTGTCGTCTTAAAAGATTCCCCATATGCAAAGTCTTATTAGATCGTCCCATGCAAAGAGGAGTGTGTGCAGCGCCTTGTTAACGCTCACAATAGGCGGTAGGAAGGGTTTACGGGACCATGGCCCTGATATATCGATCTGCCGCATATGTAGAACTCGGCCCTCTAGCCGGCCTTTCATCGACCAGGCTAGGCCTCTCGGTGGTATACCACTTTCGCTTCACAGTTCACACCAATCGCACCAACAGGAAGAACTCAAAACAAAGAGAGGAGTATCTCACAAACGGTTTAGGCTCGTTAGGGTTTGAATCATCAGCCAGCCCTATCGTCTCCACAGGTCGGCACAGCTAAAATTCTAGAGATTGAAAATTTTAGAGGCCCATCTGGCCTATGTTTGTTGGATCGGACTTGTACACTAGCACCCTTTGATGAAAGCTTGCCCGCTGCACACGTAGCTTGGAAGGAATTTGGATGGCCTTGTACCGCGACAACGACGATGAAGGTGGCCGCGATGTATAGGAAAAAGAAGAAAATGTGTACAACACTGTTTACCTGGGATCAAGGGTCGACTTGGGCCAAACATTTCAAGTCCAGTGCACCACATACAATTGATACATTCGCATTTTACCTCAATACACATTTTTGGTAACGAACGCATGGAAATTTTTCAATGTGTTTCCCCACCCACCATAGGTCAAAAATGGAGAATCTGCTATCAAGTTAACATACTCCTCCACATAGTCAAATGGAACTAATACTTAGTTAATTAGCACCCCATAACACTAACAGTCTCAAAAGTTGAAGGGTTTCATCAAACACAACAGAGGTTCAGCAGTCTGCCCAGCGCCCAGCCTTGGACAATGAACAACTGCCAATTTCACTCACTGCAGAAAGCAAAAGTAGCTCCACCAAATGCACCAGGTGACCATTCCACACCACTGAATATATAATCAGACATAAAAGGAGTACTGCATTAATCTAACTGCTAGGGTTTCTGTTCGGGTCAGTGGTAGAGGAGCCATTGTGTTGAGCAGCTCAGCGCCGTCTCTTGCTTGCGTTGAACCGCTCGATGACATGCTGGACAACTTCCTTCGTTTTCGCTTTCCGACCCTCCTTGTGGTTCCATAGCTCCGTGAAAGGATCCCTGCTACCACTGCCGTTGTGCTCATTCAGCTCGATCAGCGCCTTTGTCACTGCAGTATAGGCTTCCTCGCCGAACTCCTCTTTCAGTTCTTGGAGCTTTTTGTCATCCTCCCTGATTACTTCCTACACAAGAATATGCACCAGTGCAGCATTAGTGATCCGAATGAATATTAAATATGCAAGAGAATGGAGAAGCTTTTAATAGAAATTCCACGATATTGATCAGGTAAGTTAATTGCAGGTGCAGCAAAAAAGTTGGCACTTGGCAGTTGAACAGAGGCTAAGATGAGTAATGAGAAGGATTTTTTTTTAAGGCAAAGGGACCCTCAGTCCCTAGTAGGTGCCGGACTTTATTATAGAGTTAAAGTAGACCCCAGATTTACAGAAAGGTCCACATAGAATAGACAAATACACAGGGACTTCTACAAATTACATAAGGGACCCCAGAAACAGAACAAAAAAACACAAGCCGGTCCTTGAGCCGATCTCGCCAGAGACGTAGCCATCGGCGGCGACTGGGGCACTCTTGCCATCATGCCCGGGACATACGCGAGGTTCCTTGTCATGGATGGCCACGATGGGCAGCAGAGAGTGGCGGGCCTCCCTAAGATGGAGGTAGAAATGAGCGGCGAAGGGGATTGGCAATGAGCGGCACTGCCGCGGCAATCAACCCTGTGCTGCTTCAAGCCACCAGGAACAAGAGATGACGTGATCTTCAATCCTGGTGGCCTCCCAGTTCGGCCATGAGGGTGACAGTAGTGAGACTTGTCCAAAGCACCGGTGTAGGAGGGGGAATACAGAGGGAAGTGGAAGAGCAAATTGCCGGCCATGTAGGTGACAACCACCAAACTCCACATATGATGGGGTGGTGGGGGTGTAATGAGAAGGATTGGTAAGAAGATTGGGGTCATCATATGTTGTGTAAAGACTAGACTCTATTCTTATTATCATGCTACTCTGAATTCAATATGTTGCGGTTGCAAACTTGCAATCCCTTCCTAATGTAATCTGTCTGCTCATCCTCCTTTGATCTTGGAGCACCAACTCAAAGTTTTCATCAATTACACTTGTAAAAGAATCTCCATGAAGTAGGATGCACCGTGATTGGGTAATCTCTATGTAAAAGAGGAAGTACCGAACAGCTGCCACTTCAGTACAGAAAGGAAGACTCTCTTAGCCAACCATTTGTTTGCCAATAGAAAGAGCTATAGAGATTGCGGAAGGTTGTCTCCTCTATTTAGTTTTTAAATTTCTAAGTCCTATATCTGCAAGTAATAGCATCCAATGACTATAGTCCAGTCATGATATAATGCCCACCAAACTGAGAATCAAGATATTTTTTCTTTTTGTGAGAATTTCTAGCCTATTTCTCTTTTCAATTAGTAGATATAAAATACCCATCATCGATTTTTTTATATAACAGAAGATTTATTTTCGTGAGTCGAATGGTGCAAGGAGCAACCAATGAAAACATATTAAGTAATTTCAATAGTCTTAAAGTTTGGCAATAGTAAGTATACTACAAAATATCCAAGTTTGGCAACAGTGCTACTACATATTCAAGTTTACTGTAAGAAACGAACAAAGATTTCTTACCAACTCTTTTCCGTTGACCATAGCAACCATAAAAGGATGCCATTCTGGATTGTTAATTTCATGCTGCCACTTTGAACAAAGAATAGCACTTTCAACTTCCGCATCATCTTCTGGAAATTTTTGCCTGCACACATTTGAAAATGCTTTCAAGTCAAGCTCACCAATCCTCTTGATGCCTATCTGTGCTCGGCCACTTGTTGGATCAGGCAAGCACTGTAGAGCCTGCAATTAAACAAAACATGAATACTCACAAACAACAAGTGCACTCATCGAAACTGTGCAGTACAGCAATAGAAGTAGCATACATCTATCACCACTTTCCGAGCTTCTTGTAACTCAACAGCAGCCTTTTTTTCTTGCACGATTAGATCTTGGTTGAAGTTTTCTGTATACTCCATTTCGTCGATCTTTTCACCCAGCTCCTCTGTCAGTTTAGCTATTCTTTTCCCTGATTCTGAATCTTCATTACCTGGTGTGTGCTTTATCACTTGCAATTTTCCCATCAGGTGCTTTATTTCAAGTTGAAGTTCATGCTTCACGTGCAACTGTTTGCTCAACTTCTTAATATTGTTTAAAGCAGTTTGTTTCTCTCTCTGCAGTTTACACACGGTAAGACACCCACAAAACCTGTGGTATTGAAAGCAAAACAGCATGAAAACATATCAACAAAGCAGGGACTAACCTCGTGTTGTTCGACAAGCTTTAGAACATTTTCATCAGCTTTCTGCTGCTCCTTTGTTGCCAGCATAAGATGATTGGATTTCATCGCGTTCTGTACAGCAAAAGCCACAAGTTGAATGATACTTCACATAAAGTGGTCTAATTTCATTCTGCATTCTGCTGCTATTATTTGTTGCCAACCTAAGATGGTTGGTCTAATTACATTCTGTATAAGAACACAAACACCAAAAGTTCTGCTCCATGATATCTGGAACAAAAGGTAGACGACTGATGTTCTTTAAGTCAGGAAGGATCGTCAACAAAAACAGTTCCATTTTGAAGGAATGGCAGTTGAAGTTAGGATACTAATCAACAGCTGTAAAACAATACATGACCAGAAGATCACAATTCCTGCAAGTAGAAGAAAATCACACAGTACACTAACTACCAAGCTGTTATATTTTTGTTGAAAAATATATGATATAGAAACAAGAAACACCTCACCTTTTGCTTCTCCTTTTCAAGGTTCCTTCTGTCACAATCAGTCTGTGCAGCCAACTCATCAAGTTGTTTGGATCTTGCATCAAGCTCATGCATCATAGACTGGAGATCCAGACGTAGCTTCTTGTTCTCGTCAACAATCTTTTGTGTATGTTTAAGAGAAAGCTGTTGCATCTTTTGGATTTCTAATACACATGAAATTTAAAATATATGTCAGCCTTTCATATCGCTCAAAGAACAAGGCATAATCTAAAGAGGGGAGAAACAAGTGCATGCAAATAGTTACTCAAACTTGATAATGCATCATACACAAATTACGAGCTCGAAGATTAGCACACACCTTGATTGTATGACTGGAGCTGCTGTTCCCTCTGCTCCATCATTCTTCTAAGTGACACCGTTCTCTCCTCATACTCACATTTCAGTGCTTGTAAATGCATATTCCTTTCATTAACCTTACAAGCTAAACTGGCCACAAGTTTCATATTTTTAATTGTTTCTTCATTCTCAACGCCATCGGCCGTTTTCAGATCACCATTCTTTCTCAGAAGGTCCCCTATTGCCCCTGGAGAATTGTAATCATCTGCCCTAGCGATCCATCCAAAAGGCTCTCGCCCTCCATGCTCCTTTTCCCTCCAGCCCCTTTTCCCGCACCCATTCATCTCAAATTGACTCTCAAATACTCGTGCATTCCTAAAACCACTAAAGTCCTTTCCAAACTCAATAATAGCATTACCTGTAGGGTAACCTTTACTGTACACATGACACACCTTCACTGGATGGAAACACGCAAAATGCTCCTTCAGCCGGTTTGCACTTTTTCCAACATATTCAGAGGGCATATTGACTACGATACCCATCCAGGGCCAGACAAACAGCTCATCTCTGTTATGTTGAGGAGGTTTTGGATCCTTAAACATGGGCTGCAGCAGTGGGCTAGGCGATTTATCAGGCTCATCCTTCAAATACTTCGCAAGGGCTTGATGGTCTATCTTCTCTTTCGTTTGTCGATCATGTGCAGCCCCCACACCCAAGGCATGCTGCAGTAGATCATGTACATTGTAGTCATCCTTTCCACCTGAACAAAAGGGGCATTGGTACAAGCTCTCATCATTCATCACTTTTATATCTCCTGATAGCAGAAGTGCGTAAGTGTCGGCCCCGTAAGCTTCAAGCTCAGAATCTCCATCTGAGGTATAGTCCATTGCAGAAAGGAAGGCAAAACCCAACAACCTTGAGGGAAATAAACAAGTGTAAGTGCGTTAATTAAGTGGTTTTATGAACTGGGTGTGGTAAATATTATAGAAAGCTAAAGATGTAGTAGTATATACATGAGCAATGGTCAATACTAGAACCTAACATAGGAAACAAGAGACTATACAAGCCAAGCTGAACACATGTCCAATCACTGAATAAATTCATCTCATATTCCACAAGCCTCTTGCAGAAATCAAACAAAGCATAAGACTCAGTAATCTGTATTTTGTACCCCCAATGAGCAGCAATGTGGCTGTAATGGCTTACGCAAATGGGCTGATCATCCCGTCCCAACATTGCTTCTGTTCCAACAATGTTTAACAAGTATGATGCTGCAATTAATTAAGCTACAGTAAGTCACAGGACATGCTAACCATGCATGAGGGTTTCTGTTTCATACTCTGTACAAGTCTCCTACAAAATTCTCTCGATCACAGCAGCCGGGGAAAAGAATTAGCGCATTCTGGAATCGTACAGGAGGTGCATTTGACTCCCGATCCTCCTACATTTGTTTGTTTCTTGCAACCCCTCCTCCCCTCTATTAATCGCGCGGCACAAAAATTGCATCTTTCCAAGAATTCGAACTCCCAAGAAAGGGCTGAGGGAACTAAAACAACTAGGAACCGAATTACACACAGAGATACGCAAAGAAAAGAGATTAAGTCCATGATCGCCAGGTCCAAGATCGCAAGCAAATGAGCATAAAAAAAAAGAGGCGATTTTGCGGCCGCCGGTTTGGTCGGACCGGAGCAATAGCACGAAACCACAACGAAGCAAGAGGCGAAAGCTACTAGGCATCGCACACAAAAGAAGTAAACTTTCTTGAGAGAGGACGAGAGAATCAGAAGTAAAGTAGGGGATTTGAGGGTTTTGCACTTCTGCTTGAGGACGGAGTGCCGATGGAGGAAGAAGGGTTTCGTTCATTCTCACCTGGAGCGGAGCTTTGGGTTTTGGTGCGTGCGTGGATTCCCTTGCTGGTTGATGGTTTCTTGGCGACGATGGGTTTCTTGGCTTGGTTTGGCCGGGGAAGAAGGAAAGCGAGCAAAGGAAGGGTGGTGGAAGAGGGAGGGGGGAAGGGAGCGGAAGCGTTCGGCGTGAGAATTGAGGGAGGAAGGAGGGGCACGTGGGCTTTGAGTGTAAAATTCACCGCGTTTTAGAATCGTTTGGATGGAAATTGCAAACTCACTGTGCTCCATGGGAATTCGGGATTCAAAGTCTCTACCAACCGACCATTAGAATTGTCTGGCAATTAATGGAGGTTAAAATCCGTACTTCTTCTTTTGAAACTAAAAATCTTTTAGAAAAAGTGCAATCAAATATTTTTATCTTTTAACTATTAATTAATTAAAAACGACTTAGCTTGCTTAGATACAAATAGTACAACTAGATTTATCACTAAAAATCATTTCATAATATAATTTTTTAATATTGTATTTATATACTCATCTAAAAAATAATGGTCAAAATTACATATTGAAGATTGTACGAAATCAAAAACATTGTGTATCTTAAAAAAGAGGAAGAATTTTCTTTAATAATCCTTTTGTTTCTTTAAGAGATCGTTTTGAACATTGGTAGGGACTTTAAAATACATTGTGAGAAAACATGAGCCAAAATGAAGTTGCATTTAGAGAAATTCCTCGCTTAATGTACCTTCTGGAGAAGGACTCCCTTCTGCGGAGAATCGAAAGGTGTAAAATGTGCTTATTCATTTTAGAAATTTGATTTCGTGTAATAATTTTTTATCTGTATATACTTAGTCTATATTGTTATTTTTTTTATCTGTATATACTTAGTCTATACTGTTATCGTTTGTATCTATCAAAATAAGTGATTGTGATATTTCTACTTTTAGTGATTAATGTAACAATTTTCGTCCTCTCCTAACAAACTTGAAAGCTCCTTTGTTTCAATAATACAAAAAGGTGCATGAACAATGGACGATCACTACAAAACCCAAAAATCATCAAGCGAGACCCGGCATCATGATCTCCCCTGCCACTTTAAATATACCTACCTCTAAAAAAATCACCATAAGCACGTAAGATCTGCACAGGATTTTATCAGGGATGGAAATGTCACCCTCGTCAAGACCCAAAAAAAAATCATTTGACCCATTTTAAGTGTCATCTAAAAAATATACTTATTTGCAGCGGTGCAAATAAACAAAATCTCAAAACTTAAAAGTGTATCTACGCCTCTAAACTTGTATTAAGTGGTTTTGGTGATTAATAACAACTAGTTTTGTGGATTAACAATTTTCTTAAGTTTAAAAAGTGTGTATGAGTTAGGTTAGGCTCTATAAGTTTGCAGCAAAAGGATGAGCCTATGAGCCCATAAGACTTGTAATTGATGCTACTGAGGTGCACATCACATGCGGATGAACTTCAACTGAAGATTTCATCTTGTGGAGATGGACAACTGAAGAGTGAGTTTAAGATGTGAACCAATATGAAGATTAAGAGAAGATTAAATTTGATCAAGATGAGATTCGTGAATGAATTCAAAATGGTCAACATCGAGCTTGAAAGATGTGCCACTTATAATCATATGATTAAGTAGTTTTGGTAAGCAATCATAAATTGTATTTTGTGGATCAACCCATTTTCTATGTATGAGAAAGATATGTTGGTTAAATTCCATTCAATAAGATAGCATTAAGAGAATGATCTCAAAAGACTTAGACGTGAATGACATCAAGTATTGAATGGTCATCAAGTGTTGATGGCCATCAAGGTGTATTGAATATCGTCATAAGTTAGGAAGGTGATTCACATAAGGGTGATACTCAAAAACGTTGAGGTGGTCATCATGCGACGATGAACCTCAAGCAAAATTGTAATATTGATAAGCACCAAGATATGACGACATCAAGGCATGCAAGTTCAAGTCAAGTATTATGTGAAGTCATATACTTAAAGCTTGTGATCCATCAAGCTAGTGAAGTATCAAGAGAAGGCTTTTCATCTTGGTTGATGGGTGAGCATATTGAAATACTTCATCAAGCAAAGAAGATTGAAGAAATATTCTAACTTGAAGTGAGGATGATCGCATTCATCAAACTCAAATGGAGTACTCAAGTCAAAAGCATGCTTAGCTAGGTGTTCCTAGTTTTACCATGGTCTCAAAGTGTTGGAGGAAGACTAGGTTATAGGATATATGCCGTTCTATCAAAAGAGGTTGTTGAATAAGTAGCTTGAAAAAGTCATGTGTCAAGTGCTCAAACTTTGCATAAGTTGTATTCTCCTATTTGTTAATCTTGGTTTGAATCTTTTGTGATCCAACCAACCATTTCTATATTGGTTTTTGATGACTCGATTACACTGTTGCATCGAGGAGAAGAAATTCCTCAGTTCAAAACCTTCAAAATTAAACTTAGAACATCTGAGATTAGATGCTAAACTCATCAAGTTTTAATCTCATAACCTCCAAGTTTATATTCTAGACTCTCCGAGTTTAAATCCTAGAAGTTACAAGATCGATCCAATTTCTACGGTTTAGCACATCTATACTACCTATCAAAAGTCCCAGTTTTCTCTCCTAAATCCACCCTACAAAGCATACCTAAATTATTTAGATCTGTCGGATCGAATACGTCTAATAACTAATATTCATTTGATGGTCTGCCAACCCGACGAGTATCCTTAATTGGTAGATAATTATCCACCATACCATTCACCTAAAGTTGATAGATAATTACCCATAATATCATTCACTTAGAGTTGATGGATAATTATCTACCATTGCCCTTACTTAAAGTTAATAGATAATTTCTCACCATTGTTACTGCTATACCCTCCAACGCCCCTCTCTCTCGAATCTACATCACGCGTGGTCACTGCGTCCACACCACGCTATGGCCGTGTCCGCGCGTCACCGTTGTCGTCTCCTTCGACACAATGCAGTGTAGATTATGTTTTCACGATATATATATTGTGAAAACATATATTACATATGTACACTTGCTAGTTTCAAATAAGGCCCAAGTATTATTTCATTTTTGTCCGGATGGCCCTTGCCAAAAGTTTGTTCTCTCGTGTCTCCTCCCAGTCACCCGTCAACACCTATGCAACCTGTGCACCAATTCATGTGTCTTGTTACAAAATAGATCAACCATTCGGCTTTACTTTGGTCATGTGTGCGCCTTTTTCGCTTATAAAAATGCCCTAGCTAGCTTTCTTAAAGATGCGGGGATGCTGCATCGCCATTACAAAAATACGAACTTAGTCATATCATTTTTCGCTATCCTAGGTATGAACGATATACCAGTTTATCCGCTCATGTAAGTAACGGCAATGGAAATGAAAACGCCAAACCTCATCACACCATTTGCCGCGTCCCGTAGATACGAAATAGCATATGAACTAGGAAAACTCTTCCTCCCGGCATACCGATGTGGAGAAATTTTCGTCACACAAAACAGCCGTTGATGCGTGCAAATCCGACGGCCCAAAAACTTCTAGAAAATTACAGGAGTTTGCCACCGCCCGCAATCAACGCGTCTCATCCGTTTCTCTTGTTTCCATCGTCGGGGTCTTTTCCTATTCCAAAAGTTTTTCCTTGTTTCTATCTGCCATCTCTCTCCAGCCAGCGCGAGGCACACGAGCTATCTCCGGCGCGGCGTGAGCTAGCCATTGCCATTGCCACCGCCGCCGACTTTCGTCCACCGCCAAGGTCATCTGCAACCTTCTCACATCCACCGGAAATACCCAAATCCCGCCCATCTATCTCCGGCACATTCTCTCTCCGGCGCGGCGTGAGCTAGCCATTGCCATTGCCACCGCCGCCGACCTTCGGCCACCGCAGATCTCATCTTCAACCTTCTCACCGCCACCGGAAATCCCAAATCCCGCCCATCTCTGTCCAGCCCATCTCTCTCCGGCACGAGCTCTCTCCGGAAATCCCAACTTGGACCTTCACAGCCACTGGAAATCCCCAAACTCCTCAAACCCTAGCTAAGGTCAGTTCATCTGGAGTTTCTTTGCTTTTTCTTCGCGAAGTCAAATCGGTGTTAGAGTACAGGCTATTCCCTGTGATGACAATCAGATCGTTTGGTAGATTAAACATGCTTTATATGCTATGGTCGTTCAATCCGATATGATTTTGGACTCCCATTTGAAATGGTTTACTTCTGGATGCCATCACTCTACCTTGCATTGTTCTTTCTGTTTTTGTCCTTTTGTTCTGTAAGGCTAGATTATTGTTGCATGCGCAGATTATATTTGCTATGGGATGACACGTAGAAGTGATGCCAAAGATGTTTCACTGGTGCACTATCATTGTTTGTATGAGATAATTAGGCAGGATGTGTTATTCTCCAAATTTAAATACATTGTTGTTTCCACCCTAAGGCATATATGTTGCATCCAGTGTCTACTTTTGTTGTGCAATATTATGCCCCAAGAGATACCAAAGATGTTGCACTAGTTCAGTACCACTACTGAATTTAGGCGGGATGTGTGGTCCTCCGAATCCAAATAGATTATTGTTTCCATTCCAGTGCATGTATGTTCCATCCGTTTCATAATTTTGTTTTGCAATATTTTGTTTCCAACACATACCAAAGTTGTTGCACTAGTTCGATACCAATGTTCCAAGTATATTAGTGTTATATTGGATCTTAGTTATGTCCACTACTGTATTTAACAACGTACTTTTATCAGGTTTCGCATTTGCAAACATGAAGGGGGGTGAAGCTACTGTTGAGTTATTGAATCGTTTCTCGGCAAAAAGATTTAAGAAAGTTGTAGATGGACTAACCGAGGGACAAAAAGCTATTGTTCAGGATACTGGGCTCGGAAAGCTACTTGACGTTGCTTCTTATTCCGTTCCTGATGGTTTGGTTCAATGGATCATTGAGCACATTGATCCAGAATTGTGTGAATTTAGGAACACGCGCATGGGACTAGTATACTGTTCACAAGAGAAATGGTGCATAAAGTTATTGGTCTTCCATCGGGCACTCGGCCAGTCGCTGTCCTTGGTAGTCACCAAGAATCAGAGTTTCGTGATTTCTACAAAAGAGACTATGCAACCACAAGACGGGCGCCAATTCCTGATGCTATTGAGATGCTGAAAACAAATTTGGATAAGGAGACATTCTTGAGGACGTTTTTTCTCATAGCACTGTCAACATATCTCTGCCCTGGAACTAATAATATGCTACGCTTGGGTTATCTTGGTAGCCTCAATGATCTTGATAATATATGTCAATATGATTGGAGTGGACACATTCTGAAATTTCTCATGGAAGAGGTCGCTAAGTTCCAGAAGAAACAAAAAACCGACCTGGCAAAAGTCAACATTGGTGGATGCCTTGATCTTCTTGCTGTATGCCTACTTTACTGTACATTTTTTCTTTGTTTCTAGTGGTTCATTATCTCATATTTCATCACTAATTTCTTGTTGTATGTCTAATTTCAGATCATATACATGGATCACCTAGATTTCCCTCCGTCAATCTTGTCCGATCATCGATTTGATTACTCTCTGCCAAGGGCATCTCATGTGAAAGACGAAGATTTTGATTTTCTCATCAAACATGATAGGATGAAATCATCTCTGAAGGCACATTGTTATTGCCCCCGCCCTGTAAGTGCATGCAATATCTTCATATCAATTTTGTCCATCCATTATTATTGTTGCAGCCCAATATGTACGTAACATGAACTTAATGTTTATTTTCGTAGTTCCGACCATTTGAGAAGACGCCATACTTTGATCAGCCTAGGACCAATGATATTTCTAACCAACAACCACCAATGCTTGACCATCGCAGTGGAGTAACCAGCTCACAAGATCCGCAGGTATCCTTTTTTGTTTCAGAAAAGGATATACCATGTTCCCAGTGCATATGAATGTTTCATTTTCTTTCCTGGATATATCTGGTTGGATGGGTATCGTACCTATATTTGTTTCATTCATACTCATTTATTGTGTCCAAGCATTGTTTTCAATGTTCCCACAATTAGTATGTCCAAACTTTTGTTTCAATACATAGCAGATAAAACACTTCACATTGCCTTTTAAAAATATAATGTTTCAGAACTCGAAGGTAATGTTTCCATATTCATCATGCAATACTTCATTGTTGTTTCTGGTTTTACGTAGCTAAAGATACATTTTGATGTTTTAATCACTGAAATGTAATGTTTCCCTTTTGAGTTCTGTTTGTTTCAGAATAATTGTGTTTCCTTCATTCTGATTTATAGTACCCATACTTGATTCTAAATGTTCCCACAACCTGACTACAAATGCTTATGTTTTTCAACATGTTTCATCTATATTGTTCTAATGTTTTCATAACAACGTAATAATGTTTCCATATATGTAAGCTAATGTTTCAATAATGTTGTTATCAATAGATTCCAGCTTACCTACAGAATCTTATCAACAAGCACAACGCCATTTGGGATGAGGAGTTAGAAAGGAACCATGATGCAATGAGGATTTTGCATGCAAAACGGATGTCCGAGTTTTGCTTCCGAGGTTATCGCTGCTTTCAAGATTTTCTTCAAGACCGTACCACCTAACACAGAGCCCGAGCCTGTACCACAGAACAAGACTATACCACCTAGCACAGAACCCCAGCCTGTTGAGGAGGTTCAGGAGGTACGAGAAGATCCACCGGACAACAACACTTCAATACCTGAGAAAGGAGCCACTAGCACCTCGCGGGATGTGTCTGCTGGTGGTGCTACTGATCTCGAGGAGGCAAACAGCGATAATGACTTCTGGGAGACGGTATCGAAGATCGCTGATACGATTGAAAAATCATGTGGCAAAAAAAAGACACCGCAAACCTTCCACCTGTGCCAACTGCGAGCATCAATGCGGATCCTGCTGCATCAGGTACTTCTACAGCAACTGAATTGTTTTTTGTCGTGTCTCATTGATTCCCTCACATGTTTTACTCCATAGGAGCAGCCACAGATGTACCTGATATTAGCAATGTTGTCCAAAGTATTGGCACACTCTCACTTGATAAGAAAAATAGAAAGAAAAGGGCATTCTTGGGTATTGATGATGCTGCCACGTCGAAGAAGCTGAAGATTAATAGGAATATTGACGACACATAC